>CAJPEX010004753.1:0-19761 GCA_905338405.1 Notodromas monacha | reverse complement strand
CTACAGAATAATAGTAAAAACTCTGCAAGACTGATATGGAAAGGTCGTGCCTCAGAAAAGAATGAGGGGTCTTTTTAAGATGTCTCAAGGGGCTACAGAATCTGTCAATAATTTCGGAACTAGAGTTCGCAAGCAAAGAAAATTCATAGTCGGAGAAGCCCCTGGAAAATTGAAAGAATGATGAGAAGTAGAAAAGCGAAGATGCTCATGCTAATCAGCAAATAGAAAAGCCAAGAATGTTTTTGTAATCCATGAGAATTACTGGATTTGCCTAGCTTTTCCATAGGCAATCGCATCTCCACTTCCAACGGAATGTCATCAACACGACCAGGAATGAAGATCCCCTGGACTGGAATGGTTGTCCGCTCAGAAGACGAAGATATAGAAGTCTCGGTACTGAACTCCAAAACAACCGAAGATTCGATTGTTGTGGAATCCGGTGCAAAGGTTGTAGTTACAGATGCTAGATTAAGAAGAGAAATATTTCTACTTTTGGATGATTACATCAGAAATACTGATAACTTACTCTTTGAGGACGAGGAGGAAATAACAGTACTAGTACTTGTACTGGTGACTGTATTTTTCTCCATGCCCTGACAAAGCCACAAAGGATTGATGACAGACTGGAGATATTCTGTCATTGTTCCTCTGCACCACGTTTGAGTTGCTAAGGTTACTTTCTGAAAAGTTTCAACACTAAAATCTATTGTTTCTACCTTTCAGAAGAAAACAAACCAACCTTCAGATGACGTATGACGACGCATTTCAAATCCAAGACACGACCAACAAAGATTACCTTGTCGTCGTAATACAAAGAATGCCTTGCCTCACAAACATCTTTGCAATAATATTTCTGGCCCACGTTAACGCAATTATCATCGAACGCGAAAACCGTGCAGGCCAAAAGCAGAAATCTCGCAAATCGAAACATTTTTGTTGATTCACTTGATCGTTGACTTTATTGACTGATGGATTTTGTTTTATTTACTTTCCGCAAGCAAGACTAAAATGCAAATTTGTTTGGAAGCGTTATCTAAAGAATCAAGGGAATGTAAAAATTACCATCTGGCAATTCTCAATAGGACATGAATTATAGTCCTTGTCAAAATTGAAATCACCAGGAAGAAATTGAAGAACCGACCGATTGGTTCTCTGAAAGGAACTGAACTGTACTCTACGAGGCAGGTTCCTACATATGGATAATTCTTCGACTGTTTACAGTCAAGTAGATCTGTATGAATTCCTGCACACCTCAAATGGGGGTGATGAAGGAATCTGGTGCCAAAAAGACATGCCTTGGCATGTGAGAAAATAAGAGGACTTATTTTTTTTTTATTGTCCGCGGAGAATTTGACATCAATAAATTTGCTACGTTCCCTTTCACCTAGCAGACGACGCTCTGAATAAAAGTCACATCGTCTGGCTCACGGTTCCGCCGCGTGATCTCTCGCAAGTCACGCGCCACAAGGTTACGCAACCTCACCTAGAATGAGGTCAGATCCGGGTCTGACCACTCTTGCCCAACCTTAACTGAGCGAATCTATATATCTATATAGTCTATATAGTGCCCGGTAACAAGGATCAAGAAATCTCCTCTCAAGGAATTGTTGGAATTAGTTCAAACATAACTTGCAATGGTAAGTTACACAATTGGAGAATCTAGAGACGTCTGGATTTAAAAGATTGTAGAAGATCCAATTTAACTAATTTAAGACAACAACGGGAACAATAGTCATGGTACGGAAAACACTGGTACTATTTTTTTCTTGTAGCTCATCGCCACAAAATATGCCTAATGTCAGAGGGTTGGATCTAATCATCTGATATAGGTCAAAATCAGTGACTTGTGACTTTGCATACTTAGGTTCAGTGGCTAGAATTTCCTTTAAAACTATTTCGACTTCGTCTATTTCAAACAAATGATTTGGAAAAACAAATTGTTTGACTCTTTCAATATCGTCTTGTATGGTTTCAGCCGATGTAGTTAGTTGTCCCAATTCTGAACCTAAGAGAAGTACCTTCATCCAAAAAACATCTTCGTTTTTGTTTGTTAATCTTATCTGTTCGAGCAATGACTGAAACACGTCTTTATGTTTGTAGTCATCAAATGCCACTAAGGTTGAAGGGCGGACAAATGCTCGTTTTTCAGATGCTTGTAATTTTTAGATGGGTACAACACCCATGAGCAATCGGTAGCAAATTCAGATAAGGTGAGGTATTACCAGCTTCAGATGGCGTATTGACAGCTCTAGCGGCTAGGTTTGACAAACTCACATCTATGATCTGAATTTTGTGTTCTAACAGATCCATGGCTACTTTCCCCAGAGCAGTTAGATTTAGGTCTCCTCTTTCAACTTCATCTGAGGTATCCTTCACGAACTTATGCACATCTTTTTGGATTCCTTCGAGGAGATGATAAAATTTCCCAATGTCAAGAGTTGATTCTAGTGTCCAAAACGTAGTAGGAATACACATCTGGCTCATGGTTTCTATTGTGACTCTGACGTTACCAGGAAAGTTGCGGATGGGGGATATTTTGTCTAATCTATTGCCATTGGACAGGATTCCTTGATCTTCCGGGATTTCTTGAATTAACAAACCGTAAATTGACTTTGAAATGGACAAAGTTAGGAGACACAGAAATATTGCGTTCATGTCAGACTAGCTTGCGCGTGAGCGTCATGGACACAACTGCACAGCATTATTTTCCAGTACTCACGTGTCAGCATCAGTCCTTGGCGGTACTGACTGTGCTCTGGCCTTGGCGCAAGTGCGTGCTGGGATAATGTTATCGGCATCAATGCCACTCAACATGCGTGGTCTTACTTCCCTTTCCTTGCTCCTTCGTTTTGCTTCTTTCTTGCGCTCCTTCTTTTTCTGGCTTTTCAATTTTTTGGCTGTTGCGGGAAGGGCAGCGGAAGCTCCTCTGTCTGGCATCCTTGTCAGCGGCATTTGTGACCTTCTTGGGGTACTAGACGACTCTGGCGGGGCAAGGACGCTGTCAGTGACCAGGGGCAAGGTTGTCTCGATTCCTTCATTGTCATTGGATCCCATTCCGGGAGAGAAAAACTTGCCTATTTCAGAGGTCACTTCAGAAAGAAAAGACTTATTAGTTTTTCCGCTTTTTGGAGTGGTCGGAATAATAGTTTTGTTAGCATATTCTGGTGATTTGTAAGAATAGCTTTCGACTATGGTTTCTGTCCAAGGTTCTGGCAAATGGCTAGGAGTCCCATAGAACATGAGTTCAGGAGCAGACACGTCTAGAGCAATGGATTGATTTTGTACGTCCTCCATATTTTTGTCTGCTTCTTTTTTGGAGTCCTCTACGGGAGATGTTACGTCACCAGCAGTTGCGGGTGCGTCGCCAGCAAAGGTTGCGTCAGCTGAGATTACTTAAGTTTTTATCCGTGACTTTGAGGCAGCATTATTTTTTGGAATGCTAGGACTTTTTGGGGAATGCGTGTTGGGGACTATATTTTGATCAACTTCGTCAAACTTGTCATCTTCTAAAATATCTATCTCTGATGTATCGGGGACATGACCTCTAGACTGAAATGGTCTGATGTAACTGGAATGAACCACATCAGTCCACTCGGGATGCTTATCATCTTGAATGCGCACAACCACAGGGTTTACAACCTCCAATATCGTGTATGGGCCTTTATATTTGGCACTCCACTTTTTTCCAACAAAAGTGAGTGGATGTTGTCGAAGCCATACTTTATCTCCGATATTGTAGGCTGTGCATTCTCTATGTACATTCAATCGTTCTAGATACAAAGCTTGTCATTTACTGATGGCTTTTTGTGCCTGTTCTCGTAAGGACTCTAGTTTCTCCTTTTTTACCTCATAATAATCCCGTATACTCTGGAACTGCTCCAAGTTTTGTAGGCTTGAAAGCCAATTTCTTCTTGGTTTCATCCCAGTAACAATTTCGAACGGGGAGGCTTGTAAAGCTTCATGTTTAGAACTATTATGCACCCATGCAGCTAGTTTGAGTAATTCATCCCAGGTACTTCTATTGTCGGGATCTAGATATAGGGCTAGGTATTCGTGGAGTTTGCGATGTGACCGTTCGTTCTGGCCGTTGCCCTGGGGTCGGTAGGCTGTTGTTGTATTTGCTCTTGCTCCCAGAAAGCTAGCTAGATTGCGGAACACACTACTTACAAAGTGTGTCCCTCGATCCGTTAAAATTCTCTTGGGGGCTCCAAACAAACATACCCAATTGGTCAAGAAGAGCCTTGCCGTTGTCTGGGCTGAAGCGTCTTTCATAGCTGAAAAGACAATCCATCTTGATAATCTATCTTGTATAACTAGAATATACCGATTACCCCTTTGGCTATTTGGAACAGGTCCCACGACATCCACGCTAACATCCTCCAAACAATTTTTGGGTATGCCGGTACTGAGGTATGGGGTCTTGTGAGCATACTGTCTGGTTTTCTGGCATTCCGGGCATGTTTTTACAAAAGCCGTAACATCCTTTTCAACATTAGGCCAGGTGAATTCCTCCCAGATGGCAAAAACAGTCTTATCGATTCCACAATGGCCCATAGAAGGTGGATCATGAAAACGACTGATTAGCTTTTCTCTATGTGACGGGGGAACCCAGACACGCTGTCCCTGGCTAGTCTTTTTCATCAGCATGCCGTCCTGTAAACTGAATTCCGCTCCAAAGGGGATTTTTCCCTTCAGAGAGGCTGTGGCTCTTTGCAGTAACATCCTGGAAATATAAGGAGTCAGATTAGTTTCCAGAAGAGTAGGTGAAAAGTAAGCACACAATCTTTTATTTTTGCTGTCTGGCGGGAAACGGCTTAGCGCATCAGCATGGGGTATGGATAGCCCCTTCTTATATTCCACTCTATACTCATACTCATTGAGCTTCATAAACCAAGCAATGGCCCTGCGGCTATTGCTCTGTCTCTGATGGCTCAAATAGGGTATCGCTATGTGGTCCGTATGGATCACAAAGGGATGTCCCCATAAATACGAGCAAAATGGCAAGACTCCATAGTAAACAGCCAGTAGTTCACGATCAGTATTCGGGTATTGTGATTCGGCATCATTGAGAGTCCGGCTTGCGCATCCGATCAATACTTCCCGTTTTCCTGGCTTCTGTGTTAGAACAGTGCCAACAGCAATTGCAGACGCGTCAGTTGTTAGTATAAATTCATGGTTGAAATAAGGAAAAGAAAGAATAGGTGCTGAGAGTAAACATTTCTTCAGACATTCTACGGCCTCTTGTTGAATTTTCTGCCATTTAAATTCCGTATCCTTTTTAACAACAGATACAATGGTTTGGCTTTTAAGGCAAAGTTCTGAATATAAGATCTGAAATATCCAACTAAACCCAAAAAGGCCTGTACTCCCTTGACATCAGTTGGGATAGGGAAGTTTTGTATTGCCTCTTTTTTTTGTTGGGTTAACTCTAATGCCTGTTTCACTGATTAAAAAACCCAGATGCTCAATTTGAGTATGAAACAATTGGCATTTTGAAAATTTAACTTTCAGTCCTGCATCATCAAGCCGCTGTAGTATGTCTGATAAATGAGAGAAATGTTTGTTGGTGGTTTGTGAGTAGATCACAATATCATTGACATAGATATAAGCATATATTCCCAAACATCCATCCAAAACCAGGTGCATTAGTCTTTGGAAAATGGAGGGGCTATTTTTAAGGCCCATGGGTAGTCGAATGAATTCATAATGACCCATAGGCGTTGAAAACGCCGTTTTCCATCTTTCTTCTTCTCGGATCTTGATGTTATAAAATCTGTGTAGAAGATCAAGTGAAGTAAAATATTTTGCATTTCCCAACTCCTCAAAAATCTGGTTAATACTAGGTAAAGGGTGCGCATCCGTTATTACATGATTGTTTAGTCGCCTGAAATCTACAGCCATCCGCCACCCTCCGTCCTTTTTCTTAACCATTAGCGTTGGGCTATTGTATGGGGATTTGGATGGGCAAACAATTTCATGATCAAGTAGATCTTCAACGAATTTGTTCACTTTAGGACGCATTCCATGCGGTAACGGATATTGCCGGGTAAAAATGGGCTTATCTGTATCTAGGGGTATGTCCGCTTCGTAAAGTGGGCATAGTCCTAAATGATCAGATTTCTTGGCTAGTACGTTCCTGTACTTACGCAGAAGCGTGCGCAATGCGGGTGTCAGTTTTTTGGGGCACTCAGAAAGTTTAATGTTCTCATCAATTAGTTGATAGAGATCCTTGTCTTCCAATTTACCATGTAATTGTTCGAGCTTTTCTCTATTTGAGGATCCTTTCTTTTCTTTGGTTGCTAACACCAGGCTAGTATTTTTTGATGGATCCGTTACGTCTGTAATTACATGGACTCCAACGGTTGCCGATGTTTAAGTGAGTTGTGGGGAAATATCAATGTCTTCGTCACCCACATTGAGGCAAAGTACGGGATAGAGTCCCTTATGAGGACGGGATATACTGCGTGCTACTATTAAAGTTCCACAGAGGCCATTGGAAACGTACAACGCACGCGTTCCAACCTTTTCTGCAGATTTACTGGATAATTTTGCAAAAGCAGTTTCTGAGATTTTCTAGGTATTTTGCTATTTTCGGAAGGATACAGTCTAAACAACTTGGGTTCTTCTACCTGATTGATTTGAGAACATCTGACTCGTCTTTGATGAGCTGTTTCCTTTAAAAATGACACACGCATTTTGTTTAAATGTACACACTTTTCTCCATAAGATAAATGGGCATGCATTACCTTCAATACATCCAATCCTAGGATTCCCTCAAATTCTTGGCCATGCATGGGGAAAATGACGAAACGCACACGTGTTAGGAATATGTTATTTATATACAGAGAAATATACAATACTCCATTCACGGGCATCTCCCTACCTTCAATAGTGGCAATAGAGATATTGGATGCCATTGGAGTTACCTCAGCTTTTAGGGTATTGGGGGATAAAAGAGAAATTTCCGAACCTGAATCCAATAAGAATTTTGCAGGGAAGCGGGTTGCGTCTGTTGATAAGAGGACAACCGGCAACTTTGTAGCAGCTGCTGAGGAAGTACCGGTCAATACTCATTTCCCAAGTATGACTTCGCGGGTTTGTCGATGTAGCCCTCTGGAAGGAGCTCTTCTTCCTCTTTGTCGTCGCATTCCTCGTTCTCATTATAATCCTCGCTTTCCTCTACAAAATTCACTGCTTGACGCCCGTTTCCGCGCCCGCGACCACGCCCGCGCGTATTTCCGTGATAGGACGAGCGCCCTCTCTGGGTACCCTGTCCACCTGTGAACTTGGGTGCGCAGCCCTCCTTCTCAGGGGCTAAGTACACCAGTTTTGGCGTGGTAGGTTTGGCCGTCACCTTACTCTGAGCACGACATTTGCTGCAAAAATGGCCTTTTTGGCCGCAATTATAGCAAATCGTTGCGCCTTGAATATCAGGTACATTGGTTCCACCATAACTAACTGGGGGTGTTTGGGGGCGCGAGTGGGACAAGATCTGATGGAGAGAGGAAGATTGAGAAGAGTCCAAGTCTCTTTCTCGGTCCTCTACTGAGATCGCAAATCTAAGGGCAGTCTCAAAATCATCAAAAGTGATTCGTATTGCATTGGCAATCTCAGGCACAAGTCCATCCATAAATGTTGAGAGTAAGAATCCATCGAGAAAATCCTGTTTGCCTTTATACTCCCAACACTCCTTCACATAGAAGGGATTTGGCAGGAGGGCTGCAGGTTGATTTTCTCGGCGAATCACCTTTAATTTTCCGGTGGCGTCGCCCAGGAGGAAGTTTCCTGCACTTCTTACTCTGGCCCCAAAAGTCTGCACTTGCTCGCCCTGAGCTTGTCGCATCCTTTTCAGGTCCTTCATAAGATTGGTTAAAACTCTTCTCCCAAACATATCCTGTAAGGTTTTTACTATTACTCTATAATGAGCTGAAGTCAGCCGTTGGATTGACATTACATAAATCTGCGCTTCTCCCCGCAATTTACTCAACAAGTTGGAACGGATACTCTCATCCGAGTAAACACCATCGTACAGGGCACTTTGAAAAGTAGCCCACCACTCTTGCCAATTCAAAGGACCACTTCCGTCGAAATGCGGTATTTGATTCATTGCAATCGACACCTGCTGAGTGCTAACACTTGGCAATTGGGACTTTTTGAAATGTTCTACATTATAGAAAACCACTTCGTCCGCGCTTGGTTCAGTCAGTTGGTCTAGACTTAATTCATTAGCAACCAGAGCTTGCCTGATCCCCATTCCATCAGCGAAGTTGCGCTTTTTTATTTTTAACTCTTCTTTTAGCTGCTTCAAAAACATCAATAATTGAGAATCTTCAATAGCCTTTTCATGAAGACTTATCTCCATGAGGTTTGGCTCCAAAACTTCTAATATTGTAGTTACGGTCGCTAGAGGACCATCTGCAGCTTTTATCTCGTCTATTCTTTTTTGAAGCGCTTCTCTTACTTCTTGAGACGGGGCAGGGGTCGCATTAAGTTGACCAGTTAATCTCTCTATTTCCTTTTCCAATTCCGCTTTCCTTTTAGTGGCCACTTCTGACTGTTCCTTAGGGGACATCTCTAGCAATTTTCTATCCACAAAGGCATTTACATCTAAGACTCGAGACATATCGAGAGAAGAAATGTTTGCGGAAGTCCCAGTTGCCATAGTATGAAATTAGTTTTTACGTTCACTTCTAGATCACTTTTTGCGAGACCGTATTCTAAGGCACTTTTTTGCAAGCACCTGCGGAACACTGGAGCACTTGTTGTTTCCTACTTTTTGTTCAGAAATGACGTGAACTTTTTCTGCACGTCTTAGCTGTTGCACTTAGCTTTTCTCTTTAGCTTTTTGCACTTAACAGCTTACAAGCACTCACCCCGGGTAGAAAAGAAAACTCGGCTGCGCCAAATTATGTTATCCTAAATCAGCAAAAGAATAAAACTCCAGACACTTTAGTGCAGAAAGAAACGTCTCTCTTTTGTATGCGATTAATCTAAAACTTAATTCCTTCCAGGACAATGTTCTGTCGAGAAGAATTCTAATTCTTTATGGCCTGGGTAAAAGTGAATCTAGACTTCTCGGTAAAGTGAATACGTATATATTTCTGTGAGCTTAACCAACAAGAGCCGAACCAGCAATGAATGCTGACATATACACTTTGCGGTACCTTTATAGATTCGGAACAAACCAGACGCGCTTGCGCAACTGTAACGGGGAAAACAGAAAGGGGACCGGGCAAATGACCGCAAACCAGACAGTGCATCTAGGACATGCGATGTCATTGTCTGCTTTGGGGCAGCAAGTTGCTATGCGGGCATTGCAAAAGTAGAGAGCAGGATTTTACACATGACATAGGACACTGTAACTATTTCTTTCGGTGACAATGCATTAAACCCAAAAGGGCAACCATGCATAAGTTTCCAAACACCAAAATATGTGTATCTTGAAACCGTCTTTCAAGACTGATGCTTATCCATAAATTTAAATCTTGACCTTTCAGACATGCAAACAGCATGACTACAGATTCAGTACTTTCTCAGCACAAAGTTTTGAAAGCAATGAACTGTATATTAATGAACTCTTGCTCCCAAATCTAGGACCCACAATTTTGTGTAAAAACCTAGGTCCAAACCCAAATCAAACAGTTGATCACCAATCCTCAGAGAATGAGTCAGAGTTCAGTTTAGGCTTCCCTGTTGAGCACATTGTCCTGATTTGTGAGTGACACAAATTGGTTGAATAAATTTGTTTGTCAGAAAAGTTTGTCTGTTATTTTCTTTATAAGTCTTGCATTGTCAGCAAAGCATTCCTCCTATACCAAGGAGTGAAGAGCCACAAGAGTAGACACTCTTAACAGTCCCTTTATTTTTATCTTTGTTATTCTTCAAAAGTAAAATTAATTGAAATAGGATAACAAATTCCAGGAGAGGCTTGACCACAATAATCTGGTGGTGAAATTGCCACATTATTCCACCACACAAGTAAAAAAGACTCCCTAAAGAAACATGTGTTTTATTTGGACTAAATATACTGTATGAAGTGTATATATTATACATCAGAGCTACTTTGGACGAGAGCATTTGGTTTTCCTCCAGCAACTTAGGTCATCTTCGCCTCTACGGAATAACATGCATCAGGAAGTATAGGGATTTGTGCAACTGGCTTCCTGTTAGGCTGACTGATTTCGTCCCTGCTGGTGAATCTTGATCAGTCAATTAGGCTGAATCATAGGGGGCAATGTAATAAATCAGCAATGCGGTCAGTGATAGATGATGTTCTGGTTACAGAACAACGCAAGTTTCTTCTCTCGCGGTTCTGTTGCCCTTACGTCTTTCTCTTTCAGATAGGGATTTTCCGCATTTCGCATACTGTGATGTGATTGGATCGCTGGGTTCGCAAACTTTCCCATTCCGGTAAATCCAGCACTTGTTGAATGATGCAAAACGTGCGATGGATCAAACTTCCAAACGTGAGTACAATATATCGATATTTTCCTAGCATACATCATTGGCCGATGTCCTCACAGTTCCAAAAATTAGCACGAATGAGGGGATGGGGTTTGTCACACTAGGAAAATGTATTTGAAAATTTAGCACAAGGGATGAGATGGTATTTTTATGCAGCACTCTACCGTGAAAAAATAAAACGTGTTATCCCGGAAGAAATACAAACAAAAAGGCCCTGTATAACAGTACAGTACAGTATTTGTTTTGAGCTGCTTGTTGCAGCTCACTCATCCAGCATTGAGTGTGCTGCTGTTCCATTCTCATGGGTACACAGTTGCCCTTAACATCACGCTTCCCAAATGATGATTTTCATTCTATTAAGAAACTTTAATTACATTTAGATCTTGCTGCACTTCGCTTTGTCCATTCGTCGGTCCCCAGAAGATATAATGAAATTCAGTCGTTTCGGATGTGTTGGAGGCAGAATTAAAGCTGCATAATCCATCTCTTTCGCTCATCACTCCGGTTTTCTCCAACACCTAGCTGTACATTATTTGTATTTACATGTTCCACACTCACATTTTCTGGAAAATTTCAGAAGTCAAGGTAGTACATACTGTAGGAAAAATGTGGATGCAAGTCTGGGTCTACAGAAGTGTCCCATGTCTGCAACAAATCAAAACATACAAAATCAGGACGAGTCTTAAAAAGCAGCATATGGTCTGATAACGACCACGCAGCAGTAAACGATGCAATAACATATTTTATGTACTGAATCTCATTGTATCGAGAAACCGCCGATACAAAAGTCTTTTTCTTTTAGGTTCCTCCCCAGAATAGCCGCTTTGTTCCTTGAACTATCCATAACAATATTTATTTTCATCACAGCCTAGCAGAGCCATCTTGATCCTGGTTTCAAAGACTTCGTTGCATAGGAATACTGTACTCCGCGCAGTATAGACAATGCAGCGGGAAATGTTTGCCCGCTCCGTCCTCCTTAGAGACGGGCTGCAAGGTAGTCTCTTCTGTCATTTCGCTTGAAGTCGATATCACGCGGATAAGACAGCTGCCTGTGCCTCGGATAGGGGGATTAAGAGAGTATAGCGCAGCAAGCCGGGTTCTCTCTACCTGAAGCTCATATATCAGCCGCTTGATTGCTCAGGGAGACCAGCGAGCGAATTCGACCAATATACGCTCTTATTTTGCAGCATGATAAGGCAACATCGGTTCATACGAGGAATGATGCGCATGTTTCCCAACAGGAGCCAGAAGATTAATATAGCTGTATGCTCAGCATGCAGATCCATCCTTCAACATTTTTTTTTGCAATATTCTTATAAACGTGCTCGAAAATAACATGAATCGCACGATCCCACGTACGCATGATGAACTATTTTTAAACAAACAGTTCATCTCCAATCTGAAAGGAAAGACGAATCTATGTGCTAGAGCTATTTCAGGTTTCGTACACTTTCCGCGAAAAGCCAGCACGTAACCTGACGGTTGGGAATGTTACATTATTCTAGGAGCATATGTTCTGACGAAAGCTCGATGGAAACCTAAAGTGGAAACTCACACTACTTGGAAACTTATATGAGCTTACATCTGATTGTATTAAAATACACAAGGCAAAAGAGATGCTGAAATCCATTATTTATTTGGAATGTTTTCAAATCACTTGATGCATCTTTGCATGTCCTGTATTTGTCTGGAAAACTGAAAAATTAGAAAGGGATTCCATCAAATGTTCGCTAATTCTGACGAATGCACTCTTTCTACTCATTCGAACCGTTTTCGCAGTGATTCATTGCATCATTATTAATGGTGGCATTGTAATTTTGTTAGAAAGTGTGTCTCACGCGACAACCATTCTGATTTTAGAAATGCATGCACGAAGGATTAAGTTGCGTCTTGTTTTCATTAGCTGTACACGGACCCGGGGTGGATTGAGCTTCGAGTTAAGCAAGTGAGAACATCATTAGGCTGAGTGGGCTCAAAGAGATGGGGTCCTTTCAATCATCAGCAGCACTTTTTTTCATTCCGACGCTCAACACATTCTTGCACAAATTATGCCGCCTCCATTTCTGGCTATAATTGTAGTGAATTCATCACTTTGAAGACGAACTGTGTCACTCCTGGATTTCATTTCATAGGTTCCAGAAACGCTTTTATATCTGCAAAAGGGAGATGTGTTCCCTGTGTTCCGAAGAAGAGTGCAGGAATAAAACTGTGGATAGTAGGTGGGCTGTTCATTTACAACCCGGCTATTCCTGGAACTTTTAAACCAGCTTCAGGAAAAAGCTGGATTGCATGAAACGTTCTGTCCGAACAGAACTGCACGATTTACGGATTGATAAATTGTATCAACATATGGCAGGGAACGTTTAGGGCACAGATGCAGAACTACGGAGTCATCCAGCACAGGTATACAAAAATATCATCAAATTTGTCCTTGCGCTTTGAAGGAGTGAACCGCAGCTCGTTCGACTTCCTTCGAAATAGATATGGTTCGACTTCGAATACAGTACGTCATATTTACGGGTGATCCAATTTCAACCCAGTGACCAGGAAAAATGTTGTCCTTCTAGAATGCAATTATTTAAGGAAACGTATGGACAGGACTGAAACCTCAATTTATACTATCCTCGCGAAACTCGAATGAAATTTGGAACGCAAGCTTACCATGCTAAATTATTTTGAAAACATGAAAAAATTAATGGAAATAGAATCATATACAGTAATGTACTTTTCTAGCATGCTGGAAATAACTAGTGGCGCTTCTGCAGCAATCAAACTGCTTACCAAGACTAACAAAAGTAGGTTTGTATTTCCCCCATCAGGTGTCACCTTTGGGTATATATTCATTAATACATACAGTCAACCCCAGTTAAACTGCCCCCCAATAAAACGCCACCCTCACCTCCCCAGTGAGCAAGAAGTTGTCTGGATACATCCAAAATTTCTCCACAATGGATCCAATTCTCATCCAAAATCATTCAAAAAGCCCTTCAAAGGTTTTTGCCTAAGTCAGACTGCAGTGGACTGCATGCTGAGACAAAATTTTGGATCAGATTTGGATCCATTTTGGAGGAATTTCTGAAAAGTTTTGGAGCACTTTAGGAGGGACTTGGGATCATTTTGGAGAGACATTGGATTAAATTTGGAGGAACTTTGGATTCAATTTGGAGGGACTTTGGACTAATTTTGGAGGAAATCTGGATGGGTTTTGAAGGGAATTTGGGTTTGTTTTGGAGGGACTTTGGATCCATTTTCCAAAGACTCTGGATTCAATTCTGAAGGACTTTTTTTATTTCTAACATGACACTCTTTTTCACAGCAACCTGGTGTTCCAACACCAGCACAGATGCAAAGGAAAAAAGAGTTTATGGGTATTTTTTTCCAAATATTTGTTCTTACCTGGGAGAAAAATAGCAGAATTTATTTGGCTCTGGTTTTACCCATCAGCCATGCATCCTGGAATTTTTTTTCCAGCACAGACAAGGATTTTTGTGGATAATTTCCAGAACTGCCTCCCAATGGTGGAATAATTTCTTATACCCCCTAATTTGAAAGTGTTCAGCTCTGAGGTCACCAATTATAACAAAATTATTCTAGAAAATGAAAATTTCTGTGCTCTGAGACATTTGTCTCAAACACAGAAATTTTGTTTTTGAAAATAAATTTCCTGGCATTAAAATTTCTGTGTTCTGAGACAAAAGGAAAATTCTTGTGTTCTGAGACAATTGTCTCAGAGCACAGAAATTTCTTGGAGTAAAAAATTTCCCTGAATTCAAAATTTCTTACCTAAGAAATTTTGAAAATAAATATCATGGCATACAATTGTTTCAGGATACAAGAATTTTCTGTTTGTCTCAGAACACATAAATTTTATTGCTAGGAAATTTATTTTCAAATACAACATTTTTGTGTGCTGAGACAATTCTCTCAGAGCACAGAAATCTTCATTATGTTGAATAATTTTGTTATAATTGGTGACCTCAGAGCTGAACACTTTCAAATTAGGGGGTATAAGAAATTATTCCACCATTGGGAGGCAGTTCTGGAAATTATCCACAAAAATCCTTGTCTGTGCTGGAAAAAAAATTCCAGGATGCATGGCTGATGGGTAAAACCAGAGCCAAATAAATTCTGCTATTTTTCTCCCAGGTAAGAACAAATATTTGGAAAAAAATACCCATCAACTCTTTTTTCCTTTGCATCTGTGCTGGTGTTGGAACACCAGGTTGCTGTGAAAAAGAGTGTCATGTTAGAAATAAAAAAAGTCCTTCAGAATTGAATCCAGAGTCCTTTGAAAATGGATCCAAAGTCCCTCCAAAACAAACCCAGATTCCCTTCAAAACACATCCAGATTTCCTCCAAAATTAGTCCAAAGTCCCTCAAAATTGAATCCAAAGTTCCTCCAGTAAATTTATTTTCAAATGCAAAATTTGTGTGTTCTGAAACATTTGCCTCAGATCACAAAAAATTCCTGGCATTAAAAATGTTCCTGAATTGAAAATTTCTAGCCTAAACAATTTTGAAAAAAATTTCTTGGTATGACAATTTTCCTAAATTAAAAATTTATAACCTAAAACAATTTGATTATAATTCAAAATTTTCTCTAATTCAAATTTTATTATAATTTAAAATAAATTTCCTGGGATTAAAATTTCTGTGTTCTGAGACAAATGTTTCAGGACACATAAATTTTCAATAAATATATATGTATATATTACTATAATTCAATTTTCAATAAGCCCCAAATATCACAGCAAAACTTGTAAAGATATTCACTCCACTGCAGGGAAATTTTGTTAAGATTACAAGATACATTATATATCAAGAGTTCACATTTTTCAGAATCACACAAAGCCAGCAAAAACCAAGCACTCCAACCTTCAGACACACACACACAATAACTGGTGGTTGCTGCTTCTTGGTGAGTTAGTAGCAACCGTTTCTGGGGGTTCCCAAAGAGGTTGCCCTGCAGCTTCCAGCCTGACTCATTTGAGGAGGCAGGAAGACTTTTCCTCATCTGGAGACCCTGGGACAGAAAGGGATGTCCCCAAGGTAAGGGTGAGGGACTGCATTTGTCCTGGCCTCAAGGACATCCCTGCACTCCATTTTTCCCTTGAGTGCTGCTTGGGTTCAACAGGGGACTTGGAGTATTTTTGGATGGGTGTGGACTACTAGTCCACAAACATCCAAAACAAATCCAAGTCTGCTTTGGCTCAACAGTGGACTTGGAGTTGTTTTGGATGTATGTGGACTAATTTAGGATTCAAGTGGACTAGTTTTGGATTATTTTAGCAGATAAAACAAACTTTGAATGCCTTTTGGGGCAAAATCTGACTACTTTTTGCTCACCAGGTCCTGCCAAATTTTTGCAATGAACAAATCTCCCCAATGTTGAGAGAATGGGGAAAACCTCAATAGGCCACCATCCGCCAGCAATTTTCTGGCCACAAATCTGCACCTGTCCTTGTTTTTTTACCTTGTTAAACCGTCAATTTTATAATTTCCTAATCAAGGTTATCCTCTTACTTTTTCTTTAACTCTGTTTTCTTTTCTTGAAAGAAGCAAAATTTTTCCTTTTTCCAAAATTACTCTCCAGAGTTGAATTTTTTCTCCATAAATCCTTGAATATTATGGCCTGCAAGCACTCTTCAGCAACTCTTTTGACTTTCCAAATGATGTGCAGCATTTTTTTTATCCAATTGTATTCAGATTGTCTGCAAAACATATTCATCTTCATGGTTCCAGCAAGAGATTCCTTCAGAAATAGAATACTCCTGAAAATTAGGCAGAGAATGTATGGTTGAATGTTTTCAGACATTTGTGGCTTGTTTGACAAATTCATAGATTCTTTGTAGTACAATATTTTAAGAAGTCCTACAGAAATTCTCATACTGAAATCAAACCCTGCTGATGTTCAAAATGTATCACCATATTGTTGATTGCATGCTGCTGTTATCATGCCCTTAATATACCACCCTAATTTCATGAAAGCCCCTGGTGGCCCACAAGGACCAAGCACACCTGCTCATTAATGCTGGATGGCGTAATCTTGTGCAACTCTGTTTCTTGTACATGCATATCTGATCGGGACTCAGACGGGCTGAATACATTAGTCCAAACCTGTTGTCAATCCCCTTTCCTGAATTGATGAAAGCCCTTTCTCTTCCTTATATTTCTTCAGTGGTTGATACCCTCTTGAGGAGAAGAGTACATTATAGGATATGTATTGATGGAAATATACATGTTGGTTGAATAAGAATCATTAAACATTTATTTCCACTTAGCAACTGTGTGTTGCTGGTTCAAGGCGCGCCCTACATGAAGGAGCAAATTATATAAAGTCAAACAGGATTTGGTGATCTTCTTAAAAGTTGGTAAATTGAAGTATCATATCAATTTACTGTAAAACCTATTCTGTAAGGCAACACTGCAAACATAGGAATTTCTATGAATGTGCTGTTGTCTAAATTAGTAAAAATGATGGTTTACAATCTCTCAGCTTAAACGTCTTTAAGCCTTCAATTGTATGACTTACTGTCGCAAGTCCTTAACTTTACCAACTCAGAAAATTTATTGTGAGGAGATTTTCTTATTCCTGTTGCCGGGTTTGGTAATTCAATAAACTCCTCAAGTACAAAATGTACTACAGCTTTATTTCGTATTCAACAGCAAGTACGTTTAGAACAAGCATCCAGACAGCAATGAGAGTGCGACAAAGTAAAAGCAAGCAAATATATAGATTCGGACGGTCAGTATGTCGCAAGCATGGTCAGACCCGGATCTGACCTCATTTGAGAGAGGGTTGCATAACCCTCAGCGCGTGACTTGGCGAGGCAGCATGCAGCAAGGTCGTGATGTGGCGAGAGACGACACGGCTGCTTGGAGCGTCGTCTGCTAGGTTAAAGAGAACATCTGACTTATCATGACAAATTCTCCGCGGACAATAAAAAAAAATAAGTCCTCTTATTTTCTCCGCACGCTAGGCATGCGCGATATTCACAAGCCAGATTCCTTTTCAGCACCCTCATTGGAGGTGTGCAGGAATTCATACAGATCTACTTGACTGTAAACANTCCAGGCATGCGCGATATTCACAAGCCAGATTCCTTTTCAGCACCCTCATTTGAGGTGTGCAGGAATTCATACAGATCTACTTGACTGTAAACAGTCGAAGAATTATCCATATGCGAGACCCGCTATCGATTGAGTAACGGTTCAGTCTCGTTTCTTCCAACCATTTGGGTGGTTTCTTGGCTTTTCTTGTGATTTTTCTGAGGACAGGTTTTTGTACTCAGAGAATTGTCACAACTTTTCAAAATTCGATTGTTTCCTTTTCTAGAGACTTCTTCTCAACAGCCACATCACCGTTTCGCATCATTGCAATAGAATTAAACCGAACTCGCGTAAAGTCAACTCAAGTCAAGTCAGCAATAATGTTCAAAATCGCGAGTTTAGTTTTGTTGTTTGTTGTCGTTTTTGCGTGGAACAATGACTGCGTGAACGTCGGCGACAAATATTATTTCGAGGACATATGCAAGGCTCGGTATGCTTCGTATTATAACGACAAGGTGATTTTTGTCGGACGAGTCTTGAATCTGCAATGTGTTTTGATGCGGCACCTGAAGGTTGGTTTTCCTTTTCGATATCTGAAAAATATAAGTGATTAGTATCTGACATTCTACAGAAAGTCACGTTGACAACTCAAGTTTGGTGTCAAGGCACAGTTACAGAGAGAGTTCAGAAAATTGTTACACCGTGGTGGTATTGTCAAGGTATGGACAAAATGAAGACTACTAGTAGCAGTAAAACTTCCGTTAAAGTTTCCACGAGTGAGTTTTTCTGAGTTTTTTGTAGCTAATTAATTTCACTAAGATTCATACTAAATTTTCAGAAACTATTTCAACGACCCCCATGCCGGAATATACAACCATAGATTCGTCAGTGGTTTTGGAGATGAGCACGGAGGTGTCCACTTCCATTTCCACTATGCAAACAACTATTTCGGCACCAAGTTCCACTGTTTTTGTTCCTGGTCCAGTGCCGGTAATTCCGTTGGTGGTCAAGATGAATGAGCCAATTGAGAAGGTGATGGTTGCGTATGAACCCAAACAATCGGGTCATACATGGCTATTTTACCTTTTGATTGGTTTGGTCATCTTTTGCATTTGCTTGCTGGTCATCTTGTCAACTCTAGTCTATTTGAAATGGAAACCGGTAAGTTTGTAAAGTCTAGCTTTCTTTTCTTTCAAAGTATAAACTTTTCAAACTTTCTGGTTAGAGAAATAGTAAATTTGGTTGAGGACACCATTAGGATTTGCAATCCTTTTTTCTCTGACGGTGCTGAAGAAGAAGAAGCTGGGGAGATTAGAAACGTCACTTATGGTGAGGCATTAGAACTTGCAGAGCAGGGTCGTTCTTACGCTACCATTTGTCCAATTAGAATTAAACTTTTAAGTGAGTTTCAGGGAAAAATACGATTTTTGTACAATACTAATGAAATCTCCTATATTACAGAATTTCAAGAGATGCAAGAGATTCCTGTGAACCAACCAAGGGGAGAAACAACAGAAGAATCAACTTGTTACACACATTCAATGTGTTAGCGCGGAGGATCCACCGGAACTCAAACCGCACGTCAATGGACCATTCTTTTTAGTGCAAATTTGTTCGCGAGCTTTATTTTAGGGGCATTTGTTGTTAAGTTTTAATGCCAATAAAATGCATTGCTTTGTTGTCAAGTCTGCATTTTATTTTATGGTCATCATTCCTGTTCTTGCGTTTAATTGTAACCTGGGGTATTGGGGAATCACAGGGGCACTTCTTGTTGGTAGCAATTCAACTGTAGTGTTCTCTAAGGCATCCATATTTCTTTGCCTTCTTCTTCTGATGACATACCTTAGCTTTGCATAACAAAGATATACCATACATGATAATATTATTACAAGTAATACGATAGACACAATCAAATAAATATATCCATAATCTCGAAAATTTAATTGGAGATCACTGATATCTTCATTGTTTTTACGAGTAACGTCTTGGGGAGTTAGCTCTTCAACTGCATTAATTTCTACACGGTCCAACTTAGGAACAAGAGTTTTAAAAGGACCATTTACCATAGTATATCTACAATTAGGTTTAAATTGCAGAATACCAGAATAGGGTAGTACATACGAATTTTCGGTGGCAGGAATTTTGTCATCCTCTGAGCCAGCGCAATATTGCGTGACTCTGCCTTTGTCTCCGTCCACATATGCAAACTCATCCTGATCGAGTTGCACAACCTTGTCTTGAGGTTTT
>CAJPEX010004752.1:4255-19772 GCA_905338405.1 Notodromas monacha | reverse complement strand
ACTTTCCAGTCCTCCCGCGCAAGGTCGGAAGGCTTCCGTTTAATCCGGGTAGCGAATCGAGCTACGCGGTCATCGGGTTCCAGGACAAACAAGAAAAAAAAAATGGTTTCAACGGAAGCTACGTGAAATGGGATTTTACGCAATGATTGCTCATTTCCTTCACGCGCAAGCTTCTGCATTTAATGTACCCGAAACTATTCCTGGGGTCAAATGGGATTACAGTGTAATGTTCTAAAACGTTTCGAAATGCCATCTACTTCGCAACGTCAACTCCACAGAAACCCCTCCTCTCCAAAGAATATAGGCTATACTTCCTCGGGAGTTATTTCTTGAATAAGCAAAGCCTAAATTAATATCTGAAATTTTTTAAAATCTGAAGTGGGCTCAAGTATCGACATTAGAGCACCATGAAATGGACTTTTTCGGGTGCACATTTCTCAGACAACGGGAGATGAAATTTCCCAACAACCAATACCAAAACTTCAAAAAGATCCCAATTAGTCTGCTAAAACTTTGATTCAATTGCAGCAATGACACCTCGCTCAACATTTGAAAATGTCGGACCAACTTCACGTACAGCACTCCCAGTACGAAAATGTTCTACGTGTTTTCAAGATTTGGAAGATTCTCAGTTGCAAAAAAAATTTTGAAACTATAATATCTTGAATATTTTCAGCAGTTTGACAGCCTTCGAAGTCATAAAATACGCCCGTGGGAAATAATCAATTCCCTAAAAGTGATGTTGGGCACTTACAAATTATTGTTGCTACATTTCAACAAGTTTTAAAAACCATCAGGAAATTCCTTGGGAAGTGGTCAGACATTTCCCGAAGAAAAACATGTCTCAAGTCCATTGGTCCATGTGAGATTGCTACCGCAATAAAATCATAGGACCGACACAATAGATGAACCAAAGCTCGTACTGATGTTGAAAAAGTGACCAGAAAATGCGAAAGGAAACCAGGTGAACACCACAAAAACCTCATCACTTTCTTCTTTCGTTGTCTTGGAAAGGATCCCCGCAATTTCCAA
The DNA here is from genome assembly GCA_905338405.1 of Notodromas monacha. Lineage (NCBI taxonomy): Eukaryota > Metazoa > Arthropoda > Ostracoda > Podocopida > Cyprididae > Notodromas > Notodromas monacha. Next base: position 18,740 of record CAJPEX010004752.1, on the reverse strand, counting down.
TGGAAGATGAATTCATCAACATCAGTTTCTAGCATTGTACTGTATTTTTCCAGTCGAATAATCGCGACCAAATAGGCAAATACGGATTTGGAGCGAACTAATCCTGGGAAAATTCGGGAGTCGAAATTATGAACACCGCGCACAGGAATTTTAGATTTTTTTTTACTCGGACGCTCATTTGTGAAAACTAAAATACTGTGTGCATTTTTCTAAAAACCGGAAAAAAATATTCTTACAGGCTGAATATTAAAACTGACAGGTGGTATCGATGAACAGGGATGATAAGTGAGAGCTTCTCACCTCGCGGTTGGGGCTTCGGGAACATGAATGAGATTTTATAGAATACTGTCGGTATTTTTCTCGGGCGTGGGTGTCGCACGACCGACACGCCTTTTTCGACACCCACCATGAGAAATACGGTCAAATCGGTTTCGAAGATAGAACCTGCTATAGAAACGCCTAAACGCTCAACTGGAGTCCACCGAGAGAGAAAAATAAATAAATATCACTGCTGAAATAGTGAGGTACGATGGTTGCCACAACTCGGAAAGTTATTGAGCAGCGTCTTGCCATCGACTCGTAAAACGGTTAAGTTTGCTTGCGAAGGGAAATAAATTTTGGAATCATTTTTATTTCAGCAAGTAAGAATTTTATGGAACTTTCTTTGAACAGCAATTTTACAACGACGTTTTCTCAATCAGCGACGGAGACATTATTTTGGCAGATTCATCTCATAACTTCGCTAACAATCCAATCGGACGCATGTATGAAAGATCGACCGAACAATTAACACGACTCGGCGCAGAGATATTGAAAATTTCCCAAATTCCCTTCGATCGTAGGGAGAACCTATTGATTACGTTCAACAACAACAAAAAACCCCGTCAACTGTTTTCAAGCAGAAGTTCTTAATCAGAAAGTCCTCATTTTATTCTATCACAGTTTTCTGGAAATAAAGTATTGCATTTTATGCCAGCATTATTTTCTCTCGAAAATGGCAGAGAAAGCTTAGAACTTTTCGCAGTTCTCCAAAATTTCTCAATTGTTCAGAAATTTTTTGGAAAATTCAGAAGTATCACAATCCATATTTCTCGGGGTTCCGTTCGTGATTTTTTTTTTCATTCCATCAAACGCGCGCTAACGCATAAAAAATGAATAATTTTGCGCGCAATTTTTTTTTTAAACAGCAGATCCTAAGCAAAATTTTTCAAGAATAAGCCTTTTGCATTTGTTCTTGTAAAAAAGTCTTTTACGGATGGAAAATCGGACTCACCTTTTTCGAGGTATGAATTCTTCGGCACGATCCTGATGACGTCTCCCTTCCTGAAAGACAACAACGTCGGCTCCCTCGTCACGTAGTCATTCGTCGCTCGAACGAACTCGTGCGATCCCTGCAAAAACAATTGAACCAAAATGGAATTATTGACATGATATTCTAAACTGTTTCATCATCGTTATGATTTGAGTTACGAACTTTTCAGTTCTACCCGATTCTTCGCTAGCCCCCTTCCTTGATATTTCATTACTTCAACTCGCTTGAGGCGACGTTCTCAAAATTGTCGTGAATCAGTAGCAAACCGTGATCGAAAATGGATAATGAAACATATATCGAATGTACAAGTATATTGATTAAAAGCAGCTAATTTAGAAAAATTATGAATCTTGACATTCAAGAAAATGAATACCGTACATTCATCGGCGATGGAGTTCAGAAATGTCCGAATATGTTTCTCATGCAACTCAAGTTGAAAGCATCTTAAACAGAACCTTTTGGCAAAGGTTTCAAAAATAATTTGGTCTTCTTTCAATGCTTCGTGGAGCCAGGTGATCCTCGTATTCTCAAGCATATACTTCAGTCTTTTTTTTCTTTTCAGTAGCCGCAAAGTATTTAATAAAGAATTATTGTTTTGACATTTTCAAAGGCGGGAAATCGCAATGCTGTACAAGCAACTTGAACCTAATATTTTTGAATCTACTGAACAGCGAAAAGGTTTGGGACTTCATGTTTGCGCAGATCCTCTGATTTTCAGTTCTTCCATGGTTCGGACACTTTGCAGAAGGTTTTTAAGAATTCAAGAATCGTTAATCCCCATTTTCACCATCTGACGAAGAGTGTATCTTAATTTTCACTGGTTACCACAAGATCTCTGAAGACCTAATGCAACTCGAGGAAAATTATCGAGCTCAGACAAAACTCGACGGTACATTCACTGGCGACATTCGTCATGCACGCGGGATACAGAAAGCATTTACATCGGCAAAAACATACTTCGAAATTCCAAGAAGCAATATCCCGACCAGATCTCAAGTTGACAAGACGTCAAAAAAAAAACCCTGAGCACATGAAATACAGCCAATACAGTGGATGCAGGTGCAGGGTCAAGTGAGCGCATGTAGCGACGAAATGACCACCAGGTGACCAGCATTGGGCTCCGAGACAGTCGATTGAGAAGCAGATTCTACTGATTGAGGATATATCAAATCGGTCTCCAAATATTTCGGTCTCGAATTGTTCACGACTTGAAATGCTTTTTATCTCTGCTTGAACACGTTTCGAAATGCTTTTGCGTGGAAATTGACCCAGATGTACTAAAACACCATTCCAAAATATTTAAAACAAACGAACGTAAGAGCTGTCCTTGTCGCACTTATAAAAGCAATTTCAACAACAACTTGTAATTGGCCAGCATGTGCGAACCCTTTTTCATTGAACGAACACATTATTCATGACAGACACCAGCTCGCTTTGATTCAAGAAATCGATGCCATAGTTGTACTGCGCTGAATCGAACCTCGCTAAGTCAAATTCTGAATGAATACCCAGAAGAGAAATGCATTTTAGATATTCTAAACTGATCATATTTCGAGTTAAACCCTCCTCAGTTGAATTTGTAAGGTCTTTTCGCACTTAATCTGGAAGTGATTTGCACAAAACCGACAATAAAAATGCAAGTTATTTTCTGAATGCTTTCTACAAGTGATTAGGCTGCTTTTTGCAAGTAAGAAATATGTTTCCATTGAAAGGTTTCAATAATTTAGCGGGACAAAAATTTCCTTGATTATTTGCAGGCTGATCCGGTTGAGCTAAACAACACAGGGAAACTAAAGCTGAAGCTCTCTAAGATGACTTGCTGGTTTGACCATAATACTCGTATAAAGCACTTTACTGTGTTAAATTTCTGGAAGGAAGAACACCCGGCACATTGGTGCACAGTATCCACAGAGAAGCTAAATTGAGTGGCAGTCCATTTTTTTTCGCTCAGTTTGTAAGTGCTCATTCAGCGTGTTATGAACGGTAAAATGATAGGATCTCGCAGGGTTTCAATAATGCGCCAAGAAACAATGAAAACTAAATTACAAGATCGTCGCCAGAGAAATCGCAGGATCCACGTCGCCGCCGTCGCCTGGTTGCTCCCATCGACGGCGACGCATCCGGTTCGCACCAACCGTTTCTCGCGTCGAGCGAGGAAAAATTAGACGCAAACGACGTCGCACTGCTGGGCTTCGACAAAGAGTCCAACTCGTAGTCGCACTCTTCAGCCGCCCCGTTCCCCGTCACGTCGCGAAACAACTCGAACCCCGAGTCGGAGTCNCTTTTGCGTGGAAATTGACCCAGATGTACTAAAACACCATTCCAAAATATTTAAAACAAACGAACGTAAGAGCTGTCCTTGTCGCACTTATAAAAGCAATTTCAACAACAACTTGTAATTGGCCAGCATGTGCGAACCCTTTTTCATTGAACGAACACATTATTCATGACAGACACCAGCTCGCTTTGATTCAAGAAATCGATGCCATAGTTGTACTGCGCTGAATCGAACCTCGCTAAGTCAAATTCTGAATGAATACCCAGAAGAGAAATGCATTTTAGATATTCTAAACTGATCATATTTCGAGTTAAACCCTCCTCAGTTGAATTTGTAAGGTCTTTTCGCACTTAATCTGGAAGTGATTTGCACAAAACCGACAATAAAAATGCAAGTTATTTTCTGAATGCTTTCTACAAGTGATTAGGCTGCTTTTTGCAAGTAAGAAATATGTTTCCATTGAAAGGTTTCAATAATTTAGCGGGACAAAAATTTCCTTGATTATTTGCACCGACTAGGCCAACTCGATTTGTTGTGTCCCTTTGATTTCGACTTCGAGAGATTCTACTGAACGACCAAACTGGTATTATGAGCATATTTCGTGAAATGACACAATTTAAAGACCTTCCTTCTTGTGTCGGCACATTGGTGCACAGTATCCACAGAGAAGCTAAATTGAGTGGCAGTCAATTTTTTTTTCGCTCAGTTTGTAAGTGCTCATTTAGCGTGTTATGAACGGTAACATGATAGGATCTCGCAGGGTTTCAATGCGCCAAGAAAACAATGGAAACCAAATTACAAGATCGTCGCCAGAGAAATCGCAGGATCCACGTCGCCGCCGTCGCCTGGTTGCTCCCATCGACGGCGACGCATCCGGTTCGCACCAACCGTTCCTCGCGTCGAGCAAGGAAAAATTAGACGCAAACGACGTCGCACTGCTGGGCTTCGACAAAGAGTCCAACTCGTAGTCGCACTCTTCAGCCGCCCCGTTCCCCGTCACGTCGCGAAACAACTCGAACCCCGAGTCGGAGTCAGACCAGTAATCCGGGACTAGATCCACCGCCGTTGCTGAAGACACTGATAATGACGACGACGGCGGTGGTGGTGGTGGTGGCGGCGGCGGTGTCGGCGACAAGGGCGCCGGGGTCAACTCCACGCGCGGTAACAAAACAGTCACGACTTTGTCTCCCGACGACGACTGCACCAGCTCGTACGTCTTAGAGTAGCAGTTGTAGCGAAGCATCGCCATCTGCGCGAGATTCGATCAAACTCCACGCGCGGGAGTTGCAAGAGCTTTAAACGAGCGGCGCCACTGCATTCCCTCGAGGCTTTCCATCACAAGCGCGATGGAAAAATATGAACAGAACTCCGTGAGCAACAGGAAGAAAATGCAACTCATGGTGCAATTCTTCCATCGATTCATCACAATATCTCGACTGAAGTTTATGAAACCACTTCAGTACCGTAATTCGCACTCAGCTACTGAACAGTGGGACTTGAAGATACATCTTCAGCGTCACGAAGCTAGATTTTCTTACTCTGACGTCAGTGTTTTTTTTAGTTCAACTTCCTGGTCATAATTCAAAACGCGAAAAACGTTTTAGGACAAGGAAAATTCCAATATCTCGTGAACTTCATGAGCTATCAAGGAGAAAGAAGGCATATTCATGTTCATTCGATTCGCATTTCGAGGAATTTTTGAAGAGGTTTGACGACGTTTGCACAAGGATTGTTTTAACCTGGTGCGGTTACGAATGACTCACACAATCAACACTTCTTCCTTCTGCCGAATTTAATTAAACTTTTTAAGGCTTTCTCAGAATCTTTCCTGTTTCCCATTCTTCTTGACTTATTTGTCATTCTTGAAAAAAAAAACTAAGAATTACTACGTTGGAAATCACATTTTCTGCCCATATTACGTTCAACCTAAGTGATAATAAATTAACCATGTACTGCATTTGATAATTCTGAGGTTTCATCGATTTAATTGCTCCAAATCACGCATGGGTAACTTAATACACCACTTTGATATTTTATCGCTCATTTCTCAAATGATCAAAAGAAGACGAATCCCAAATACCGCATCACAGTGGCGCGTCAAGTATCATGCTGTAGTTTTTCAAAGATTTCTTGCAGTTCCGTGGAAGTTGAAATATTTTGACTTCTGCTCGCGATTTCGAAAACCTAAGCATCTCGTTCGGAACTGTCTATACCGTAAAAAATTATTAAATCTGAGAATACTGTACTGTAATGACGAAGTTGGTAAGTCCAAGTCTTGCAGGAATCTAGGCGTAGAAATCCACCCAATTCTAGGCGTAGAAATCCACCCAATTCTATGCGGATCTCACATCAGATAACTTTCATTTCGCAAAACATTCCCCAGAGAATTTTTCATCACACCACATCAATTTTCAACGTCGAATCAGGAGATCGATCATACAAAGTCAAGCGAGCAATCCACCATAAGTTTGGAGCGCCTTGCAAAAAAAAATGTTGTTTTTTTTACGCGAAGTCATGCACGATTTTTGGAACATTTTTCCCGAGAGCACAACAGCAATTTTTTTACTCGTACCAGGAACGAATTGCTTGAATTTTATCCTTAAGCAACCAATCCACTGCGAGAAAAAGTCGACAGTAATTGGATTTCCACCTGTCAATGCACGACTAAAATGTGATCAACATTTTTTTAAATAATAACTTGAAGCGTTACAGCCATTATTGATTTCTTGACCACACCTTGCGATAAAACTCGACGGTTTTAGCTGAGGTCACACGCACCGCGCGAAGCCAATGCCATAGAACACATCAAAGCAAAATTGAAAACTTTTTCTTCCTTTTTTACCTTGCTTTCCGTTGAAGGCCGATTCAGAAGCTCACATCCACCATTTGTCTTTCCCCATTTTTACCCTCCTTTTCGTGCATTCCTACAGATATTCCGTCCGATGACACGAGAGAAAAAAAAAAGCTGACGCAGACGGATTTCCGAGCGTCGGTGAAGTCGCAGTAAAAATAAATACGCGTCCCGACGCCGACGACGTCGTCCGTCCTCGCAGCTTGTTCGACACGTCAGGAAACGCGGGTTATTACGCGTCCGCGTCCACGCATATTCAGAACAGGTTTCGATTCCGCCGTGTCGACGACGTCACCCCGTTTCGTACGTGACACAGAATGTGATGCTTAAAATTTTTTTTTTTTTATGAATTACGTTTCGCATTTCTTCGAAAGGCCTTCAAACACTTATTTTTTATGTTCAGTCCTCGTGCGAAATGGAAGGTGTGACGGAAAATGGGGAGGAAAAGGTCACTAAATTCCCGGGAAGCCATTCACTGGAAGTTTTCATGATCACGGAAACCCTTCAACGAAATTTTTCCACGCATTCTTTTTCTCTTTCCTTTCTTTTAGAACCATGAGATTGGTACGTGCTTGCTCTTTAACAACATAACAGACACTGATAAATGACATACTTTGTCCTAATTGACTCGGCGTCCGGAATTTAGATGAACAATACTAAAAGCGCTTTTAAACAAATTTATTTTTCGGAATTCGCAATTTGATAAACAGAAAAAAAGTTATCAATTAATTAACTCGGCGAAACGTTTGCTTAGTTCATCCTTTATTGAAATTGATCATCGATTCATAGTTTATTTCGTTTCGTGAGTTTCTTTACACGCTCAAAAAAACAGATGCCTGAAACTCAACTTTTCAGTGCTTAATTATAAATTATAACAACTCACAAATGCATTGGTGACCAGAATACTGCACAACCGTGATTAAAACTACTGTATATCGTAATTCCATTTTTTTTGTCGAATAAATAGGAGACCCACTTTTGATTTACTGCAGGTAATCCCTCCGATGGAAGCTTCAAACAGGATTTTTGATGCATCAAAAATAACCGTACTGGAATTTCCGCAGATTTTTTTCTTCGCCCATGTGAATTTTCAAATAAAGCCTTACTTGGTCAGACTAAAACATGCACAGCTCATTCTTATCAACTTGAGTCGAAGAAACTTTCACAGAACAGGTCTCAAACCTGACAAAAAGAACCGTTTCTCTCAAGAATATCAAAAATTTGCGTTTTACAGCGGGCGGTCCGAGGTTTTCACATATTTCACGTCAGTTTATGACCTTGACACAGCGGGACAAGAATATTGACACATAAAAAATTTTAATTTCTGCACGTTCTAATGACATCGCCCAAATCTTCCGACGATGTGCCACCTACTAAATTCCTCACGACTGCCTGCGACATACCAATCACACTCACTCTCATTCGCGAACAGAAAGCGGAACGGCATCAGCGAAAAATCACTCGGGTTTCGAGTCAGTGGTAAAATTCTACGGAAGATTTCCACGCAAATGCGCTGGTTTATCCAGCTTTCACACAATCCCCGCCCGCAAAAATAAAGTTCTCACCAACACACTTTTTTTTTATATTTCATTTCCCTATTTCCCGTGATAGCAAGTCTCATGATTCGAATCCGTCATCGTCGTCGTCCTCAAACCGACGCGAAGCTCATCCCAACGTTCAATTGTGTTTTGTGAAAAATGTAAGTTAATTGGGTGAAGTTTATTCTACTCTCCTTTTGTCTCTCACGCCGATGCGGAAGGTCAAACTCGAGGAAATCGCGACGAGCGCACCACGAGCCACAATCGACTCGGTTCATCAGATAAGCTCCTGATGAGCAGAGACACGGACTGGACACAGAAAATGTATATCTAGATGCGAAGAAAAAACCCCCAGGAGACCAACAGAGTCATTATCCATCCAGGCGTCTTCTCCACTACTGCCAGGTACCGGCAATAAGACACAGGGACAACCTTGCGTTCGCGTGTTTGTCCGTACGCGCGTACATACGCACGTACGTACGTCCGTACGTGTTACTTGTCTGCAGTTTCAATCCCTTCCCAAGCAAAGAAAAAAAAATAAATAGATATCAAGGAAGAAAATAATACCCCTTCCTCGCATTTTCGTCACAAAACCCGGCTCGGTTTTATCCCTGCGATAGGATTTCTCTGCTTGCTTCCCTTCGGGGTTAACCACGCGGCGAAGGCTCATCTCGTCCCGTTTTCTAGGGCGCACGGATAGAAGCCTTAGGAAAGCCATTCACGCAGCATTAGTGTAACCGGAGGAAACAGGGAGTCGGTGCTGAGAAACCCGGAGGTGCGGCATAAATTACGATTTAAACGAAGACTGGAAGAACACGGTGCCTTTGTCACGAACGTTTTGATGAAGCGAGCACACCCCCGTGATGTCCTGCACGAAGCACGAATGGATGATACCTCCAGGAAGCGCAAGTATTTACAGAGAGAAGAAAAGAATGATGAGCTTTAAAGTACCTAAGGTCTGCATTGAATCATTACTTTATGGACCGATACGAAGGGGTGGTTCGAAAGTTTTGCGAATACAGAGTGTCGCGAAAGGCAGGCTTTTAGCTGCAATGATTCAGTATTCATATGTTCAGAACCAATGTGAAATCAATATGAATACGTGAACGCATTCCAAGTACAGTGTGATCGTCAAAATAAAACATATCGTTCCACGGATTTATTGATGCTACTTGATTACTGCTCCTTAGAAATGAAGCCTGGCATTCGGCGGCTGCTAAAAAAAATAATATTGCATTTACACAATAATCACGCGATTTTGTTTTGAGCGTAAATGCATATTTTTACTTATTCTTGCATCTAAAAAGTATTTCTTCTAACTTCAGTCAATGTGCTTAAGGCATGACGCACTCCATAAGTTTACAAACTTTGCAGAAAGGAGTTACACTGGGCTAAGATGTGCGCCCCAATTTTTGAGCACAATTTATTTTCAGAAAAAATGCTATACTGTAGTAGCATTCGGGCAAACACGGCACTAGATTTTACATGAGAAACTGTTTTTGACAGTGGATGCATCAAAATTAATTCAAGAAAATAACATTGATGAGTCGAAAGTTGAACTCAGTAATTAAAACACTAAATGAAACATTGTACTAACTCGCGGCATTTCAAGAACTTGGAATCCGTACTCATGCCTCCGAGTTAAGGCAAGCTTGACAAATAATGAAACATTAGTAATCTTATTCGTTTTTCCGGGGGGGGGGGGGAATAGCATTTACTTCACCATTCGAGGAAGATAATGTTGAATCCTGGTGACTAGGGTTTGGAACAAAAGGTGCGTCTTTGGAATAAGAAATGAAAAAAGTAGTACTCATGCAAGTGATCACGGAAGAAAGGTGCGTCTCAACTGATGGCGAGTATCAGCAGCAGCGAAAAGGGGTGGCAAAGATATTACGAATTGATTTCCGTAAGGCAAAGTTCACGCGCAATCGGCTCGTTTCAAGTGCATTTAAACATAAACCATCTTCAAATGTATACTGCACTATCAAATCGGGAAAAACGATCGATCTGCTGAAAAATAATAGATAAATATATCTTGCGCGATACTGCAGAGGCAAAAACGAGGACCCCAACGCAAAATTCTCAAGGATAGATCAGGAGAATCGACTGCTCAACAGTCGAACCACACGGAACAGGCGAATACCACACGTAACAGCCAGGAAGGCAAATAACGCGTGGCCGCCCAACTGAGCCTCAGGAGACAATTGAGCGCCAAGCCCAACTTAGCACCATCCAATTGAGCGTCAGAAAATATTCTAAAATTGCATTACATTTTTATCCACGCGGTTTTCTCAGAATAAGAACAAAAAAGTAGATAACTAAATTTTGAATTCCATATTCTTTATTACTGTACCAGCAAACGGTTGCGGTGGAGAGATTGCTTCAAGGAAACCCCAGCAAAGGTTCCTTCTCTTTGAGCCTTTTATTTTCATTTGAAAACACTCGTATCATAACCTTCAACGTGAGAAGGTCTCTCTTTTTCAATTCCTGTTTTACCTTATATTCATTCCTGAATTTAAATATCGCGCACAAATTCATACAAATTCATTTTTACTCGCTGTGTTGCGCTTTAGTTTTTTCTTCTGCGAATCATTTCTTCAAAATTCAATCATTTCATAATTTTTCTGAAAACCTAGACATTTTTCAGGCTGCACATGAGCTGATTGCCGCGTTTGATTTTTTATTTCACTGATCATTTGCTCTCTGTTCTTCAGTTTTCTTTTGCTTGAAATTTAAAAATTGCACAAGATATGAAATCGTTGAAATTTAGTTCCCTTTTGTTTCGATTAAAAACGCAAGTGCGTGTTAGTTTTTTCTTCTGCGAATCAGTTCTGTAAAATTCAATCATTTCATAATTTTTCACTTTTGGATCTGTAAAAGGACCGACGTGTACTCGACTAACGGCGCAAACTAAAAAATAAAGTGACTATTAAACGAGAGACAAGAAGACAAAAGAAAACGAACTTTAAATTATTAACGTGTTCTATAGAAATCGTTGAAATTTAGTTCCCACTCGTTTCGATTAAAGAGACGCGACGTGCCAAATGCTCTACTGATAATTTGCTCTCTGTTCTTCTGTTTTCTTTTGCTTGAAATTTAATAATTGCACAAGATATGAAATCGTTGAAATTTAGTTCCCACTCGTTTCGATTAAAGAGACGCGACGTGCCAAATGCTCGCTCAGGTGGTGCCCATTTGCCCGGCTGTATGTTAACTTTCAAGGGCGCTGAGTTTGACTTGAAATTCACTTGACCCGGCACCCAGGTAGCACAAGATGCGGAAAACACGAGAACACACAAAAAATAGCTCCAAGGAAAGAGACCCGGAACTGATCCCCCGGCGGAAATTTGCGCATTTTTTTCTTTTCTTTGCGAAGTTGAATTTGCTCATGTTCCTCAACATGCAAACGGATGACACGATCCGGCGTTCGAATGAGGTGGCAGAAGTGCCAGTCGCGCCGGAAAAAAAAAACGTGAGAACAAGTGCACTCGGTCGACAGTCAGGAACAGTGAAGGTGCATTTTCTCGGCGCAAACACCTTGACTCAATTGGAAGCGACCAACAACGGCCATAAAAACAGAACGGACCGGGGGAAAAGGACAGTGCTGTAGTCGATTTCTGGAAAATTGTCAACCTGATTGCCTGAGAAATACGTCGAAAAAATGTAAGCTGATTTTAATCTTTTTTTCTAGTGGAACCCACGTTTTTGGATGATATGCCTGGTATGAACCTACAGAAAAAAATTAATTTTCTTCTAGCACACTTGATCCGAATGCGTGTGAGACAGTTGAACCTAGAAACCTAAATCTCAATGGGAAGACATTTGAATGAGATTATATTTGGCTTCATCGTTTACCACGAAAGCTAGATCCGTCCAAGGGCCACGATTCATTCAAAGATCGCTGCAATCCTTTGAAAAGGCGAGGCCCTCATCAAATCATCCAAGTGTGAGAGTTGGAAGGTTTCAAGAAATTTGTGCATAGTCATCGACGCAAAAATCCTGTCAGAAACGCAATACTGTACTTCAAAATGCAGCAGGATCATGAACTTGCATTTGATAAGAAGATAAACGAGAACCAAAACTAAGTTTTCGAAACCAGAAAGTAATTTACAACACTGTACAGTATTTGCTTTGGAAAGGCAAGCTAGAATACAGACGAGAAATGCTCCATGGATAAAAGCATGAGGTTTTTTGAACACACTTGCGTTCTCAGACTTCGAAATAACCAAGCCAAATGTCCAAGCATTGTGCATATTCGGTGGCAACGAATTAACATTTTATTTAACTTTTGAATTTTGTTTCAATCACATTTTTAATTTTTTCGAGTGGCTTAATTCAATTAGATCGACTGAAATCGTGCGCAGAAAATTACGCATAATCGACATAAAAGGGATAGATACAATAAAGCTAACGAAACGTCGGGCGAAAAAACATTAATTTCATGAGCAGCGAACAACACACGTGGCGGAATTCTCTCTTCGAGTTCAGGGAATGTTTTGCTCTAATTTGCAGGAATGTCGTTAATATATCAGCATATCATCGCGGAATAATTAATAACTACAGTAAAGTACTTAAATTCTTTTCAATTATTTTCAATCGAAAAGGGCATAATTTTGGATGATAAGATGTTCAATTGCCTTTTATTCCAAGTTGAAAAACGATCGAGAGGCTCGCTTAAATATTTCTGCAATTTCAGCAAAGGATTACCGTCGTGAGATTTCAGCCTACAATAATATCTATGAATAGCCAGAGGAGAGCAAACAAAAATGGGCTGAAAATTCAAAAATTTAAATCAGCCAAAATTTAATTTCCGCTAAAGGGAGATGGTCGATGATACAATACTGTATCACGCATTTTCGGGAATATCACTCGTGGACATCGCACCAGCAGCACAATGAATGCTTCGCCTGCTTTAGGACAGACACGCATTCCGATTCAACACCCAAATCATATCAGTTTATTTTCATCATATGCTACTAAAATTCTCTTTCGACTAAACTTCACTAAAAAAAGTCCTACGTTATCCTTTCCATGTAAATCAATTCGACATTTGCTCTTTCGCTCAGCAGTGGTATGATCTCAGAGTCGATCGTCAAGAATTCCAACAACGATAATAAAGAAGAAAGAATTTTTTTGAACAAACCGAGAGACACACGCACACACACTAATTGAGGGTGAAAAGCACACACCCTGTCTCTGCACACGATGTAATACATTTACGGTACGAACGATGAAAAGTAAAATTCTTTACTGGTCTCAGATTTTACATAGAGTTTGTTTTTACCCCGTTGCAGTAGGAAAATAATCATTTTCATCTCCAGCATCACCAAGTAAAAGGGAAAACTTCTTCGCTTTATTTCTTCCGCTCTTACTGTCACTGAATAACTGAAATACTTCGCAACAGTCGACATCGACGCAACGTCGAAGGCGAAACAATACTAGCTGAACAGCGCGTCGAGTTCGTCGAACAATGAAATCCGTATTTTTTTTTTTTATGGAGCAGCGCGATACAGCGTACGACTTGAAACTAAACTAAAGCACTTGATTTTTTGAAGTTGCGAAACTGCGGAAGCCTACACGACCCAGAATCCCGTAAGAAGGCAAACAATCTTGTCGCTTCGAAGATAAGGTTTGCGACCGGAAGAATGGCAAAAATGAGCGACAATTCCTATTCTCACAAACAAAGAAAAATGGAAATTAGACAACCTCATGGAGGGACCGCTGGAGTTCTCAAATTCTGCACAAATTCCGACGATATGCGTCGAAATAGACAAAACGATGTCACACAGTTCTTGTTTAGCACCCGTGAAATAATTGTTTTCAATAGTGTCGTCGATTACATTTTCAACGTTCAAAAATTTATACTGTGCGTTTCACGGCTCAAGCGGCTCATGTTCGCGTGTTGAAAAAACCATATCAAGAAAAGTGCATGCCACAATAGATAATCGATTATGAAGCGAAATTATATTTGCATATACTGTACGGTATCAGTCAAAGTGAAGGAATTTCATCAGTCGCAAGCACACAAAGTTCGGAATTCTCTGCAGCATGAAAAACTATCCTCCACGAATTTCTTCGAAATATGATAACGTTGATTTCGGGCCAGCACATTCTCGAAAAAAAAAACCAGGACATTTTCTAATTTTGTGAGTGCAAATTACCTTAAATATAAAAACAATTAACATACCTGAACAGGTGCGAATCCGATAAGCTTCGCTCGAAGCATTGTAAATTTTCCCTGAATTCAACTTGTGATTTGAAATTCTTTTCAACTGCACAGGTTCATCAACGCTCAAAAGATAGCCACGAACTAAGGCGGTTCACCGACAGGCTTCCATCAGAACTTTGACAAAATCCCGATGGAAAAAAGGGGAACGAACATTTGTGGTTTCCCCAACCCGGACTTCGGTCTCAGGAACAGTTAAGTCTCGGTTCTTCACTTACCTGCAGATCATCCCACGCTTTGCATTCGACCTTCAAAATCCTGCTCATTTCAGTCGAAAGAC
>CAJPEX010004751.1:0-15108 GCA_905338405.1 Notodromas monacha | reverse complement strand
AAAAAAGGGACAAAGCCTGTATTTATTGCTACTCAGGATTATGTTGGGTATCGATTTTTGCATCGCTGTAAAAAAAAAAGGTTTTTATGACCCGGTTGAACCCGTATCCAAACGTTTGCTCTCTCTTCTAAATTGGAACTGATTAAGGAGTCGTGGAACCAAAGTTGACAATTGTATTATTGAAAATACCGTATGTTTTAAATAATGATTTTAATTCCTTCACTCTCTCATCAGGCTTGCTCACATACATCAACTGTGCCAGCACAAAAGCAGCAACTCGTGTCCAAGACATTTTCTCATTTGCCAAGGTCGGGGCACTGATCGTCATCATTATTGCTGGTGTATTTCACATGGCACAAGGTCAGCATTTTCCCTCTCATACTTTGATTTAAACAATCCATGTGTGTTTTTTTGAAGAGAGAATATTTTAATCAAACGTCTTGGTTTTCAAATTATCGTATGAATCTCACAGTTCAAAATGAAGTGCAGTACTGAACTGCTGATAGATAACCTGCCAAGGAAATTCCAAAGCAAATGAGCGGATGCAGAAAATATGGGTACCTTTAAATGTCGCGAGGTGTGAGAAAATATTTTGTACGTCCTTCTCGTTTTTTTTTTAATCCTGTTTTTTTGTGATAATTGTAGCTGCTTGGATACCACACAATCATTGAGTTTTGAGATTGGCAACAATAACTATGCATTTTGATAAACCCGGGACGATTGAGAATTTCTTTTTTTTTGTGCATCTGACTGGACTAAATTTGTGACTTCAGTCAAAAATAATAAATGGCACACAGATAAATGAATATGAGTCTCATATAGACCACGGAAAGAATAAACGATTGGAAATTTCTTCTTTTTCTTCGTGAATCTTTCTGATCTAAATGATCGTGTCTTTAGTCAAAACTTAATTGCTCGCAAAAATAATTGGAGGGGTCCATTCCGATACAGACACGAGTCATCGGATGCGCCCATCGAACCAAATCTCCGCCTTGCAATGGTCCGTTTCTTCCTCTATCTTTTTTTAATGCGTAACAACAGCAACACATTCTTCCTTCTTTCTTTCTTTCATTCTTGACCTTCACGAAATAATAGGAAAAAAAAGATAAATTCCTTCAAGCTCCTTTCCTGCATTAATGGTCCTTACGTTCTGCTTCCGTTGGTCGTTCACTCGTCCGTTTCCTCCAACAATTCTAAAGGAAGTATCTCGTCCGTGGACGAATTTCTGCTCGAAACCGTGTTGAAAAGAAATCCCCGGGAAAAACTAAATTACTTTTTTCCCTCGTGAGAAAAAAAAAATGAGGAAATTGCTGATGTACAGTAAAACCTCTCATTAACCGTGCTAATGACCGAGTGCCATTGTCCGGAAAATTTAGCGTCATGCGCACGCGTTATTAAATAATGTATTGGAAAATATTTCTCAGCATTTAAATACGAACTCGAGTTTGTCTGAAATTCCACTTTGATTTCCTGGTACCGTATTGTGTTTTTAACCCAAATAATCAGGTTAATTAAAGGGAAGATAAGCACCTGAAGTGAAACATTCATCAAATTTTGAACGGATCCCAAAAAATAAAGAAAAAATAAATTTCTGAATACCATCGCTCCAAGTGGTTCTTATACTTGATTCATCTTGCCAAGAGATAAGAGCTTCAAAATCGTGTATTCAGATTATTTTCTGTCATGATCTGAAGTTGCATGAACCGAGTTGATGCAAATTTAGTGGCTAGAAGCTGTCATGATTGTAGCTACAGATCGATCTGACATTGATGATGATCAAATTTAGTCCTCATTATTCCCCTGAATTTGGTCTGTAAACACGATTTTTTTGATTATCTTTCATCAATCATTGCGCCTTCCATTTTTGGTAGCATTAAATCGTCTGGGGAAATAGCGTAGACATTTCTAGGACTTCTGGTACTGGTTTGACGTGCGAAGATTAATTGGGCGGTTGGGATTCTTCAAACGGTAGATAAAGTATGACTCATTCAAAAATTATCACATAATGAAGGGGAATCGTGATTGGTATGAAAAAAGACAAAAAAATAGGGACTCAGCAATTGAAAATCATTCCACGACAGTTACTTAAATTAGGATCAAGAATTCCTGTATATGTTTTGTGTTATACAGTACTTGAAAGCCTGTACGTCTTAGTTGAATGCCGTTTTTTCATATACAGTATATATTTTTTCAAGCCCTCTTAGTCATTCAGGCTCGAGGAAGTCAAGCATTAGAGGATCCACTTTAAAAGTGGATGATGATTATGGCTTGTCATGAGACGAGTTTTTCTTCATTTTTCATTGCACTTGAGACGTCAAAAAATGAGGAGACGCCGTCTCATTTTCTTTCCGGGGCAGACGATGTTAATTTCATTTTATTTTAAAGAGCATATTCCGTTTTTTTGGCGGAATAAAGATTAGATAGGACCACGAATTCGTCGATTTTTGCAATTAAATGTGTAATTTACGGAGTGTATCAGAAAAAAATTGAACGTGTCGTCGATCTGCGATGTTCCAGAGATATTTAAACTAAGCGGTCTAAAATCGCGGAAAATTTAAGCTCGTGTAATGTTCTTCCTGATTTTTATAAATTTTGACACCTTCAATTCCGAATGGTGTCAATTATGAATTGTATAGAGTAACCGCAAACACGCGCATTCGAATAAATTAAACTGCAATAAATCTTTTTGCGCGTTTTAATAAGTTCGTCGACGCAGTTTTTTCCAAATGCTGTTTCTATGTAAATTTTAGAATTTTTAGAATGGGATTATTTCTGCCAGTCTGATAAGCTTTAAAAGTTCTTCTTTGACTCATGGAAGGCTATCGAAGCGAAAAATGAAAACGTCAGTCATTTTCGAACTGTCAAATGCAGCTTAAAGCCGTTATTTTATGGTACACCTTGTACTTGTTCAAACTGGAGCTAAATATAAATGCAGCATCTTTAAAAATACCGGTTTTGACGAGGTCGATTTGTTTGACGGACATTAGTTAAAGCATGAATGATCGAGATGAATATTTTTGCTTCGTAACTATATCGAATTTGGAAAGGAGAAGGCGTCCATTATGCAAAGAGAAAATCATTCAATATATATACAGTATAAAAAAAAATTCATTTCCAACTGATTACCAGACGATTCCGATTAGCGATTCAAGGATTAATGCAAAAGCAGCTATTCGTGCACATTAATCAGCCCCACCTTGAATGCGGAATTAAATTAGGCTCACAGGAAACATTTTAATTTCTTGATTTTTTCCAAAAAGGTCCGTGATTGCTTAGCTCATGCAAAAAATTCTTCGTCGCTCAGCTTTTTTTTTTAAATATTTAAATCTTATGTCGTCAATGGATCTTTGAAGATAAGAAGCCCTTTTATGATCAATATTTCAATTTCCCGATTCAACGAGGATAAATTTGCTCACGCAGAAAATTTTTCTTCACTCAAATTACGGCTGTAAAAAAATACTTCGCCTGTTTTTGCTGTTGATCCCCCGCAAGCGAATGTTTGGAGATCTGAGGTTTATCATTAAAAAAAAAAAGATAATGTGCTGTCATGTGTGGAACTCGGAACTGTTCAAGCAATTTATTTTTTTGCCTTGCCAGGAAATGTGGAGAACCTGCAGAAACCGTTGATAGGAGATTCCTTCGATGCACGGCCAGACAGTGACCGTGAGATGTTCCCGGAGAAACGAATACGACCAACCTTAAAGGAGTTAATGCAGTGTCGTCTCGAGTTCCTGGGTCTTTTCACTCATAGACGCCCGACTTCTGGCTCTACCTGCAGAACCCCAAATTAAAAACGCTCTTTTATTCCTCCCATATATTTTTTTTTCAAGTGTACAGGGTGGGCCAAAGAAAAAGTGAACCGATTTTTGAATTAACCCTTCTGTGGCAAAGGGGTTTTTCCCCATTGCAGGACCAAGTCAGGATTTTTTCTGGTGGGCTCACATTTCATTTTTTTTTGAAAGCCATGAAATACAAGCCAGGTGGCCTAGGGCAAAGTTGTACTTTTTTTTTTCTGGCAGAAAGATGTTACTAATATTTCCCAAAGTCAGACTTACCCCCACTATATAAACAAACGGAGATTTATCCTTAGGAAGAAGACCGTGACATGTTGCTAAAAGAGACATATTACTTCATCACAAACCAGGGTAGAGGGTACCCCAAGAGAGAGTACGGGTAATGCCCTTAAGGGATCAACGAAATTATCTTTAAAACGAATTTTTTACTTTTCCCTTGAATTTCTCAGTAAGAAAGAGTCCATCTGCATTGAGTGAGCTTCACCCACTCGGTAAATCTAGCCTTGGTGAATTTTTGAAATCTTTGGATTGCCCCATTGAAATTTTATTCCACAGCGTCTTGTTTCAAGCTGTAGATGAGATTAAAGGGGATGAATTCATTAGGCCAGAAAGACTTGAAATCCTCACTCAGATTGATCAAATACTGTAGATAAAAATTTTGTTTACGCTATATTACGATTGAGTTATGATCGAAAGGCATGCCAGATATATCAGGAAATTATTCGATCCGGGACTCGATAATTGACTGATTCCTGTGTGTCCTGTTTTTTCTCAGGAATCTGCCGCGTGCTATATACATCAGCATGCCGTTGGTAACGCTGATCTACATGCTGACAAATTTGGCCTACTTTGCTGTCGTGTCTGATGCCGAGATCAGAGCGTCTCCAGCCACTGCTATCGTGAGCTACTCATTAAATAATATGCAAAAGAGCAGAACATGATGCGTTCATATTCTGATCGCGAAAGATTTCCGGGTTAAATACAAAAAAAGCTAAGAACTAAAAAGGAACGCGAAGCATTTTTCAGATGAATTCTACGCTAAAAAGATTCTGTGCTGTAAAATATACATTTTAAGTGAAAATTTGCTGATGATCAGAGTCTCCCTTTCGTGTGTATGCATCAGCTTGCTTTTTTATTTTTAAATCTCAGCAAGGGATATTTAACTCATGAAAGCTTTTGCTCGGTTTATAATTTTTAATTCATGGACCGTTTATAATTTTACCCATTTTTTTACTTGACAATATATCTTGAAAACTTTTGGGGAACCACGAAAATCAAATTATTCCTTTCAAGTTTGTATCAGCTGGTATTTTTGCCTCAGCACGCGATTTTTACATATCAACGCTTTCACGTGATTTTACATGTTAATTGAGATTCAGTTCATAGTATTTTATATTTTAAATTAACAATTGCTACTTGGGGAAATCCGATCATGAATACTTCGCGTTGATTTAAACCTTTTCGATGGAATCTGTTGTAACAGAAGCCGGCCAGTTTTATTCGACTATTGAGCTGATGGGATTTTAATCATAAGATAACGCAGTAGATCATAAAACATTCAAACGAGGTCTATTTAAATTGTTTTTCACGGTAACAAAAAAAGCAGTTACCTCAGTTCTTCCAAGGGCATGCATTTGCATTAAAGCCTTAAACATAATATAATCAAAGATTTGCGAAAGGTTTCTCTTTTTTAATTTTCACTTTATGGCGTCTGCAAATTCTCCCGTGTCATGAAAAATTGGTTAAAGCAGTGGAAAAAAAAAATCGGGGATTCCGTTTTCCAAGAAACACTCACTTAATCCATGTTGTCTGCCATTTCAGTCATTTGGAGTGCGAATGTTTGGATCCTGGAGTTGGATCATTTCCGTATTCGTGGCTCTGTCAACTTTCGGAGGAGTGAATGGCATGATACTGGTGGCATCTAGACTCTTTTGGGCTGGAGCGCAAGAAAATCAACTGCCCCAGTTCTTTTCCTACATCCATCACCAGAGGGAGACTCCTATCCCCACCATTTTGTTCTCTGTGAGTTAATGAATAGTGATGATTTATTTGATCTTCATGCAGTGGGTTCTTGAATAACGAATAACACTGTGCTGACTAGTGTAATGTTTGTTAGCTGGATCAGATTAATTCCAACACATTATAGAGGAAAATAAATATGAAGTTTTTATCTCTAGTTATTAAATGACGTTTGCTAACTGGATCAGTGTTTGTAAAGTAGTTGTACAGGAACTATATGCAACCAGTCCTTTGTTGTCTGAGTTTTTGTTAGCATAGGAGCATTTGCTGTACTCAAGACCCCACAATATTGCTTATCTGACCCATATTCATGCCTCAAGTGTAAGAATTATGAATTATGAATCATTGAGCATTTAAAATAAGGATGTTTATTCTTATACAGTACTGTATTTAACTTCACTGGCTACTCAAACTACAGACACGTGAGAATACATGGATATGTCTCCTGTATGTGTAACATGTACATGTGTCCTGCATGTGTATGTATCCTGTATTTTTATGCGGATGTATGTGATACATGGATATGCTTCATGCACTTGTTCCGCATAATATTTTAACCCTAATTCTCAGGGTATTTGAAAAAAAAATTTAACAAGTTAAAATCTGTATCTCTCCTGCTACATTTATCAAAAGAGTTGGTGGAATCAATTTTGAATGCGTCCTTATATACAGGTGGTACCTTGAAATGTGACCCTAATCCATTACTGGACTTGGGTCAAGTTGCAAAGCAATTGAATTGCAAGACATTTTGTCAAATTTAGAAATCATCAGCACAAAAATGCAAAAAAAAGTGGTCAAAGCAGGTTGAATTCTGGGTCAGTGGTTGAACTGCAAGTCAACCTCCCTGCAAATTTGACTTTTGAATTGCAGGATGGTCAAATTGTGGGAGGTTGAATTGCAAGGTACCACCTGTATGCTACCATAATTGTTGGGCATGCCACGCCGTTGTTAGAACTTTGTGAAGGTCTATAAATTAATTATTAATATAAGTTGCTCCCAAGAAGAAGTTCAGTAGAATTGAAGGTGTGTGTTAGCTTTTACTCAAAGTTGTTCACAAGCCCCAGGTTGGTAAAGTGGTATTTACTCTTTTGTGAAATACATATTATTCCTCTTTCAACTCAAAAGAATTCCCGGACTGAATCTTTTGTTTTATTTATAAACAACTCAACACCAGCTTATATTGTGGCAAGTTGTGCCCAATAATAATAGGCCTAACAAGAGCACCAAGAGTGTTTGCTGCATGTATGTTGTACAATACTGTGCATGCTTTTGGCTGCAACCCTTCTAAAAAACAACCAACCCCCATCTAACGGACTTGATTCATGAAGTCTGTCAGACAAAAAGTCCCTTAGACAAATTCAGTTATATAAAAAATTAAAAATTTCAATTTTCAACGCTAATTTTAAACTATAAGAAGTCTGTTTTGTAGTTGGACTAAAGAGCTGGTCTGTTAGGCAAAAATCCCTTACATGGGAGGTCTGTTATGCGGGGGCCACTTTATGCAGAAAGAATTGAAATGGGGATAAATGAAAGAAATCAAAATTCCACCATCTAATTTCAGGAAATGTAGATTTTAGCTTTTCATTTCCTGTATTTGCAGCAGTCAGAAAAAAAATCCTCAAGAAAAGTAATCAGCATGATAAATGAGTGACAAGTGATTTTTGTTTTTCTTTCAGTGTATGTTGTCACTCCTGTTGCTGGCAGGCAAAGACATTGGTGCCTTGATCAACTACTTGAGCTTTGTGCTTTGGCTGTCCTGTGGTGCAGCAGTTGCAGGACTTCTGTACTTGAGGAAAACTATGCCAAATGCACCAAGACCAATCAAAGTCAGCCTTGTGTGGCCCTTTTTATTCCTGATTGCTTGTGCCTTCCTGGTTTTCTTTCCTCTGTATGCCTCACCTGGTGACACTGGTGAGTTTTCAAAGGTTATATTTTCAGGTAATACTGCATAAAATATTATTGGTTTAATAAGTTTAATAATGGGGCTGTCATCCTTGTTTGAAGTTTTGTTGGGTGGGTGGTTTTGTTGACCTAATTTTAATAGTGCAGTAATTCAACATTTCTGGACTAAGGTTCCACTGCGTGCACTTACAGACATTTGCAGAAAAGTCCAAAAATGTACAATGCAAGACAATGGTTAAGATACAAAAATTACCTGCAGGTTGAGAGAATTTTCAAAGAATCACAGTAAGAGCTTCAAAATATTTAGATAATTAAAAATACTTCATGTGACTATAATATTACAGTATTGAGAATGAAAATTCCCTATTTTCAAAATGTTCGCAATAGCAAGGCTGAATTCAAAAGTTGCCTGAATTGGAAATTATTTAGCAAACAGTGTTCGAGGTCAGAGATGTGATTGAATTACTACATGTATCCTTAGATAATGATCAGATGGTCGCAGGATGTCATTAATTCCGCAATTACTTGAAGGAATCTGACTCAGAAACTTGGCTGCCAAAATTGTCGTTCCTTTTGAAAAAAATAACGTTTTGAGTCATCCCACGTGATAAGAAGCATTTAACATTTGGTTTTTTAGCTCTGGTCCTTTGGACAAAAGATTTTTTTCCCATACAGAACTAAAACCCGAAATATAATGTCGGTATAGAAATTCTTTAAATTTACTATACCTTTTTATTCATTTCAGGAATGGGTCTCTTGATCATGATGACAGGAGTTCCAGTTTACTTCACGTTCGTTTACAAGCACAGGTTTTCCGAGCGCATATCAAAAAAATTCCGTGAGAAAATCAATTTTTTTCTCTTTCTGTTTTGAGAAAATGTAAAAAATCAACGCACTTTCTTTTGCTTGCCAGAATGGTTCGCAAATTTCCAACAAAAGCTGCTGCTCTTGTTGAAACCGGCGACTGAGGAAGAAATGGTGCCACTGCGAAGCAAAGGTGGTGTCACTGACGACGACGACGACGACGACGAACCCGTGAAATTGGCAAAATCAAACGACGACAGCGACGATTCCAACATAGTAACAAAACGTGTCGTCAATTAATCACGAAGGAAAAAAAAACTCGTTTCTTTTTTTCCTTTCATATCTTGCCCATCTCACCATGATGTTCAGAATTTGAAAACCCTATTTGAGGAAAAATTCCTCTCACCGGAAATTTAGGGGAATTTGTTTTCGAACGATTTTCGACAGGTTTTTCTGCGCTATTTTCTATTTTCAGGGAAGAGAACCTGAAAAAAATTGGCAAGGTTTTGTGCTCGTTCGAATCGCTTGCATGAGTTTATTTAAAATAAAATAAAAACTGGACCAGTTGCAGAGAATCTTAATAATGTAACAACATTCCTAAGAAATATTTCGGATGGCCTTTTAATTGGTAAAATCTCGAAAATTCCCCTTGGAAATTCAAAATACTTTTCAATAAAATAGAAACATCCGCGAATTCCTGGGGATTTAAAAAAATCATCTGGACAAATATTACGAAAGTCTGCTTTGTATCTTATCTAAGTTTAATTCCAACAAAGTATGTTACGGAACAAAGCTTACTTTTTTGTGTTGAAATTTGAAATTTTCATTATCAGGAGAACTGGAATTTTTTAAACCATGAATATTGAATATATTCATGGAAAATACAAATGTACAAAACAGAGCTATTATGTAACATTTCGCTTGATTATAAAAGTTACTTATTGCACATATCGATAATTGCAAAGCAAACCTAACAGCTTGGCAACTAATTTACAAATGAAGCTAGAAATAATATTTACATTTCTTCGATTTTTAATTTACAATCAATTTTCTCCATATATGTCTCGTCTTGTGATAAAAATTTTCAATTAAATGTGGATGAAGTAGCGGGAACATTTTAAACATGAACGCCGAGTTTTAAATTTCTGAAAAATTCTACAAAATTGTTCTCAATTTTTTTTTGCTTGGTTTTGAAGAAATATTTGACCGAACTGTCCCCATATCCTGAGAACAAATTTAGCAATCGTCGTGATTTTCAAGGAGTGAATGCGGTTGAGCCACTCGCTGTTCGATGTTTTGCCTTATTATGTGAGTTTGTGTGGAAAATGGGCTGCATGTTGTTTAAATTGCAGTCCAGTTTGGCTCAAGTATGTTGGCTGCTTTTAGAAACAATGCAAAAACTGAAAATATTCGGAATCCTTTTGTAAGTACCGTGAGTTGCTGTAATATTTGCCTTTCGTTAAATTGCATCAGATTCAATTAACACACCTCATCGTATTTGTCTAACTTTGACAGAAAGATCGTGTTTAACAAATTTTCCGTGTGAACTGACGATGGAAACCTTGGATGTAAAATTAATGAAATAATTTAATAAAAAACCTAGTAATTAAATCACTTGCTTCATGCTCAAGCTCTTGTTTTAGGGTATTCCGTTGTGAGTAGATTGTTGAAGACAAATAATGCCGTAAGATTAGCAATTCATCTGGTTTTTTCTAGTTCGCTATTAATCATCCCGAAAAATATTCAAAGGGAGTTGTTAAAGGGATTTTAAATTAGCTGACGCGAGTATTGAAAACCGGGAGCTTGAATGAAAAGATGATTCAACTTTGTTCTATACAATATTTTCAGAGCTTTTTGCAGCAATATGCTAACGAGTCTGAATGTGCCTCTTCGAGCTTCGCAAGCTTACCAAATATTCAGGGACTAAATGTGAAACGGATTTTACGAAGGAAAGATTTTGCCTGTGAGGAATTTTGCAGATCTATGTTTCTATCCTTTACGAGTGAGGTTATCACAAAATTCAGCAAAGAAACGGCTTGTTCGAGTTGAGCATTTTATTATATAGCTTTGATGCCTGTTCTCCATTTTGTTTTTGGGCCCTAAATACGGGACGAAGCGTGAGACGAAGTTGTTGAATAAAAATTGCCTGAGATGCTTTGAAGAACTTGTCAAATTTCTTTATTTTGAATAAGATAAACGAGGAAGGAAAATGGAAAGCAGTGAATAATGTCACCTCTGCCAAATTTTCGGTTTGAGTCATGCTTTGAATATGCTCTGAAATGTTTAAGATGCTAAAATATTTCATGTCATAGACAATTCCAGGGTATCAAGAATGTGATTCGTATAAATTAATGTTCCATGTTCAGCGAAGTTTTTGTTAAAATGTGCACATGTAATATTTTCCCCGAGTATGGTTCAAAATAAATCGAGAATGAGCAGATAAATTATATTTTTCGAGGATAATTTGAAAAATGACAGCTTGTAATAATTTTTCGCAAGCACACTCGAAAATCGCAAAGGCACTAAATAAAATATGCTTATTAAAGTTTGAGGGAATAATAGAACTTCTAAGAGTCGAAAAGAAAAATATATCTTCTATTTTTCAGATTTTTGATTCTAGATGTCGCTGTATGTCTGGGAACAGCCGGTATTACCGTATTCATACCCATTTAAATCCATTGTCTGGAAATAGAACCTCAGTTTCCAAATAATTGACACCACAATTGAAACGATAAAGCCATGAATCATCACGATTTTTCCATTATGTGCATAGTGATATATTTTTAAAATTCATCCTCTTCAAGAGTATAGGAATCGAACGCCGGTATAAAGAATGAACGCATCGCGTTCATTTCTGATCTCGAAATATAATTTTTTTCTACGAAAGTTCATTGGATGATTTTCTTATTTTTAAGGAAATTTGCCATAGTAGATCGACTTTCTTTTCTGACAGTACTTAATTCGAACATTTTCTTTTTGGCCCTAAACGGGACGGAGCGTGAGACGAACTTGTTGAATAAAAATTGCCTGAGATGCTTTGAAGAACTAGCCGAATTTATTTATTTTGAATACTGTACGATAAATGAGGAAGGAAAATGGAAAGCAGTGAATAATGGCACCTGCTCTGCCAACTTTTCGGTGGGTTTTTTGTCATACTTGTCATACGTGGACATTTAAAGTACTTTTTAAGTCTTTCATGCAACTTTTCGAGGATCACGGCTTCTCTTCTACACACAGTACAGTATATACGACGAAAAGTGAAGACAGCTGCAATATTTGACGCATTTCATGTATTTTTTAAACGGAATTTATACNTCCAGCATTTTGGACGACTTATTTTGAAGTGTAAACCTCGATTGTGAACCAATCGTGAAGCACATTGACACGTTAATTTTTTCGGACTTGAACGAAAAAAAAAATTGACACGCGCATTTTAGGAGAATAAACAAAGAGTAATAAGCGATATTTTATGAATGTCCTTGCTTAGGAGAGTCTTTAAATAATTTATGAGCCAGCCAAAAATCGTTTTGCGCTTATACATAGAAGTAGTATTTTCGATAGTCGGGTTTGAGCTATTAAAAAGATATTGTTTTCATAAATTCTTGATAACCGTGCAAGAAAATGATTTCACTTTTATGATCGCAAAATTATTGTTTGTTGCAGACTGGAAATAATAAAAAATCTTAAGGTTTCTCAGTGATTTTTATCATCATCTGCCTCGTATTTCTTCGGCTAAAATTGTTTTTAGTTGATTTATCTCCAAGAATTTGCTGAAGGTACGAAATTTCCCCGAATGACTGACCCGTGATGCACATCTGCATTTGTTGAAACTTTGAAAATTCATTACCTGCCTTTATCAGAAACACTCGCGATTTATGAAAAAAATGCATGTTACTTGAGAAAATATGCTAATATTCCGGATGCATCACATTCCTTCCCTGCCCAGAAATGTGATTGAGGATTATTTGGTCAACGTCATCAGAAAACCAATTGTAGCAGCTGCGTCATTGCGACATTTTTCCCATTCCACCACCATGACCCATTGTTTCCACTCAAAGGTCGGTGTTCTTACGATTTGACCGTAAATACAAAGTGTGGATCTCACGTCTTCGACACTGACGTGACTGTTTGGTTGACTGCGTATTTTGTACATATTTTTTCATAATTATTTCTTTTGTGTTTATAGGCTATATAATACAGTATAAATAGAATAAAAGCAAGGAGACGTGAGAGTCACCAGGTACATACGTTGTCATTCATGCTTGGAAAGATGATATTTTCGAAAACATAAAGGACGTACTTGGAATCAAAAATTTAAAAAATAAAGTCTAAATTATTTTTGGGACCATCAACACAAGCCTCTGTTCGAAACTTGATGCTTATTATGATCAGCTTATTTTGAATGCCAAGGACAATAGTCAGACAAATGTCTTTATATCAAGTATGAGCAATATTTTCGAGGCAAATCCCGGAGATCAAGGGGTTTATTTTTTTAAATTGCATCTTGCAAAACCAAGCAAAACTAAGAACAGTTTAGTATTTGCAAATAAAAGATTAAAAAGGAATCACAGTTAAAAATAAAGAAGTGAATTAGGAGAAATGTTTAAAGTCTACTGATGCTGTTGGGAAATATCGTTTTCTGCATTTATAAAAATACCGTACATACAATACACTCGCATCTGACATTTTGAATCATTTCTCACGGAAAGTTGAGCATTTTGAAGACAAATTATTGTCGGAACACAGAATGATTTTGATTTTTTTTAGCATCTGTCTTATTTTCCTTCATATTGAACAATACGTCTTCGTTTTGTAGACAGAAAAATAATTTTCAGTCATAAGTGCATTTTTCATGTCATGGTTCTCGTTATTGAGAATTTCAATGCATTCCGTGTAATTCAGAAATTGACTTTAAATCGTTCCTCAGCAGTGCACACTTGAGTGTATTTCCTGATAAATTATCAAATCCAATTTCATCGCGTCTTTTGAAATAAAATCATTACAATTCGTTCCAAGCGTCAATTTTTGATAAATTCCTCATGGTTGAACTGAGATATCGAATGCACAGGAAGAGCGACGAATTGGCAGTATTTGGACCTTGCAAATTTCATACTCGAATTACGGGCAGCGGCATTGGGGGGAAAACCTTTTAAAATTTAGGTCAACGACATGAGAAATATTTTTTTAAAGAAGTTGTAGCAAAAAGAAAAGAAAAGAAAAGAACACACAATATACTGAGCATATATGCATACACTCGGATGCTCACTCTCATCGAGTTGGGAGGAGCACCAGTGAATTAGATAATCAGGTTTTCCCTTGTTGTGCGTGTCTGATGCCGAAGTGAAGTTAAGAATAAAACAGCAATTCTTAAAGTTTTTTCGGGATATGTTTAAATTTATCGAGAAACGTTCTGTGGCATCGTCGAAAACAAACAAAAAAGAACGGAAGCTGAAATCAAGATTCTAGTCAAATTAATTGCGCTTTTCAATAGAACTCTAACAGACTTTACAAGAGTATATGCACTTGTATATTCTTTATGATTGGAAATCCGTATCTCGGGAAAGCAAGTTACAATTTCCCAAATGCGTTTTGTCGAATAATTTCCCACAAGTAAAGATACTGCAATAACATTCACAAACCCGATAATTCCTTTATTTGGGGCGTCACGAATAGCAACAAATTTAAATAAAACGATATATGAATTAGCATCAAGCTTCCAAAAATGGTTACCGTATAGTCATTTCAGTGAAAAAATTTTATAATTGACGAAAAAAATCGAAATTCAGAACGCTAAAAAAAATCGCACACTAATAAGTATGTGCTGTAACCGTAAAACCGGAAATTGATTGAAAACTTGATCGACCAAATATTTTTAAAGTCGTGAATACATTCTCGCGTCGTGTTTTATTTTCTTTCGAAGAATATGCGTATTTTATATTTAGAAATTTGATTAAACTTGAATCGTAAACCCACGTGCTGACAAAAAACTACATGTATACAATTTTGAATATTCGTCTTGACATATGCTTGCTGCTAGCTTCTGAGACATTAAATTAGAAAAAAAACCGCAGTTCAAAGTTTTTAGCAAGTATTCTTCAAAAACCGTAACCTGAGATATAGAAGTGACTCCATGAATTGAAAAAAATCTCGAAAAGCCACATGAAAGATTTTCTCACTTTTTCACATCTCTGCTCATTTCCCACAAAAAAGTTTGACTAGATGTCAGTTGCAATTTGCAAATGCAATGTTATGTAAATGTGTCATCAAAAGTTTTTCGAGTTTTGCTCCGAAAAGTCCTCAGGGCTGCAGCCATTTTAAAAGGAAGAAAAATGCAAGGAAATAAAAAACAACAAGTGCCAAACTATAGATGAATATCTCGTGCACAGGAATTTATAAATTTCTGAGAGTAAACTGAATAAATTAAATTTCATACTCAGGCTGTGATGCCATTGAAGGAAACGCTTTAAAATTTGGACTTTTCGGGGAATGAAAACGGAAAAATGCTGCCAGGGATTTTGATCGCCATTTGCTTTTGCTGCATTTTTACGATCGGCTCATTTCAGATTTTTTTGCAATCATTTTGAACAAA
>CAJPEX010004750.1:0-19778 GCA_905338405.1 Notodromas monacha | reverse complement strand
ATTGATCTTGTTTGTGTATTATACTGCGCAAGGGAATTTGTCTTAATGCTGATTTTTGGATTTGGTTTTGTCCCAATAGCGTGATAAGGTTTACTTTGGCATAACTATGTTTCTTGTTTTGTGTTTCAAAGATTCAGAATTCTTTTCCATGTCTGGTTAAATTAATTGAATCAAGCGTAATTGATTGGAAAGAGGATGCAAAACTTCAAACGCTTTGATTGCATTTGACTTTATGCTAATTTAGTTGTTCCATTAACTTCAACTTAATGATACAGCTTTAGTTTTCTTTTTTTTTCTGTATGGTAGACTTTGATTCTGAAATCTGTCATGTGGCTTCAATGTTTCACTATGATATATGGTTAGAATTCTTTTAGTTTTTCTTAGCAAGTATTTGTTCAATTTGAATGTCATATTGAACTTGTCACAAGAACATATCAAGTTTAATTTGCTGAACTCAGTTGTATAAAGCAAGCTTTCATGTCAAAATTTGAAACCATATTGAAATTTGTTTGATCCACTGATTAACTTCAAATTTGGTTCTCAAGATTTAACAAATGAACTTCTTTGGCTGCACTGTCCAAATTAATTCTTTTCAAACTCTTGTTTTGGAATATTGATATGATTTTAGTAATTACTGGTCTGCTTTGAATCATTTTCCCATTAGATGTTATAGATTGTAATTTATTTCATTCTAACTTTAATCAAGTTGAGGTAATGTTACTTCTGTTATGATTTCAAAGACTGGGATACATTATAACAAACTTGACAACAACTCCATGATAAAATGAAACTATGTCAGTATTTTGATCAGTGAAAATCCATGGATACTGTACAATCAGAGTGAGATGCTTATATTTGTGTGTTTTTTTTTAAATGTATTATTGACCTTTGATTTCAGATGTCATACTGTTGAATTGCCATAATGTAAGTTTTTCCAATTTGAATTCAGAAATTCAATTCTCTGCTGTTGTAGTGAGATGAATCTTTAGGCTTACTTAATGATTATTTGTATGAGATGTTTTTAGGTTATTACTCTGCTCTTGAATGCATTTTTTGGAAGGATTAAAAGTAACATATCACATGATGATTATCAGTGAAGAGCTATGTTTGTAAAAGATGGACTTTGCTCAACAAGGAGGGATATTTTGAAGCAAATAGATTCATTACTTGAATGCTGTCTTAGCTCATGCATTGTTTGTTACATGATTTGCCTTTGAAACACTGCATAACACCTGGGTTTAGAGATTGAGTTTGAATGGTGTGATTTCTTTAAATCTTCTTTTAATGAAAATTTTCTGGGTGTGACACTATACTGCTTTGAGACTTTGACTTTTCATGAGGTATGCTTGCAATCAACATAGTTTAGACACATGAAACATGGTACAACTTTTTGCAGGCTCTCTTCACATGCTGTTGATACTTCTCCACAGTTGATTGGTTTTCTGCTGCTTGTGAAGCTTCTGGAACTTGACTTCTCAGGTGCATCAGTCCACACAGGAGATGAATGGTTGCCTGATGAGGAAGACTCATCTGAGAAAAATACAAGAATTGTTAGTTTTCAGTTGTACATCTTTCTACTCTCTTGAAGGCTGTAAGGATTTGGAATAATGACAAGTTGGATTAAATCTGTCTTCTACTGAAAAAACTTCCAGTTTTTGTGCATGATGGTTTGAGTCTTAGAATTAGCAAAAGATGTATGCCTCCATTCATGTATCATAATGGTCTAACATATGTTTCTTCATTCATATTATTTTTCATTGAATTTTCTTGCATCTGATGAGGTTCTTTAGATATTGAGTATAACATGGAAGAATAATTTTATGTAATTAATCAACAGGAGTTTATTCCCCTAATTCTTTACTTAGTATATTATTGTGCAGTGTTTTCATGAAATGTGGAGAGAATGAGTAAGTATTACATATCTGAATTTCTGCTTGTGCATGGTTTATAACGTTTTATTCTTCATTGTGTGGTTGCTGTGTTCTTATCCAGTTGACAAAAAATGGCAGGGAAGGGGAGGGTATGCTTTAATGGTGAAGATAGGGTAATATCGTTGGGCACAATGTAATTCTTTTGTCATGTCTAGCATTTATTAGTTGTGCTTAAAATATTATTTATTTGATTACAATGGACATTTATTGACTTAAGTCCCTTCTGTTCCTGTGATCTAGTGATGCTCCTTTGTCTTGTTTTACATAATTGTACTCATCATTTTCAGTTTCTTAACTTAATTTACAATGTGAGGTGATCAGGTTANAGGATGCACAACTTCAAAAGCTTTGATTGCATTTGACTTTACGCTAATTTAGTTATTCATGTAACTTCAACTTAATGATACAGCTTTAGTTTTCATTTTTTCTGTATGATTGATTTTGATTCTGAGATCTGTCATGTGGCTTTAATGTTTCACTATGATATATGGTTAGAATTCTTTTAGTTTTTCTTAGCAAGTATTTGTTTGATTTGAATGTCATTAAACTTGTCACAAGAACATATCAAGCTTAATTTGCTGAACTGAATTGTATAAAGCAAGCTTTCATGTCAATATATGAAACCATATTGAAATTTGTTTGATCCACTGAATAACTTCAAATTTGGTTCTCCAGATTCAACATATGAACTTCTTTGGTTGCAATGTCCAAATTATTAAATCAATTCTTCCTTGAGTTTTCTGTTTTGGAATACTGATATGATTTTTAGTAATTGCTAGTCTGGTTTGAATCATTTTCCTCATGGATTATGTAGATTGTATTTTATTGTAGTCTAACTTCGATGAAATTGAGGTTATGTTACTTCTGTTATGATTTCTAAGTCTGGGATGCGCTATAACAAACTTGACAACAACTCCATGATAAAATGAGACTTTGTCAGTATTTTGATCAGTGAAAATCCATGGATACTGTACAATCAGAGTGAAATGCTTACATTTGTGTTTTTGAAATGTATTGACCTCTGATTTCCAATTTCATACTGTTGAATTGCCAGAATGTAAGTTTTCCCAAGTTGAATTCAGAAATTCAATTCTCTGCTGTTTTAGTGGCCAGGTCAAATCAGGAAGACATTGAAGAGAGAGTGGTAAAAAAACGTTTTTTGATTTTTGAATTGGTTATGCTTTTGGTTTGGTTTTGATTTTCAGTTTTGAATGGTGTCAATGGTTGGTTTTGAACAGCTTTGATGGTTGGTTTTGAACGGTTTTGATGGTCAGTTTTGAATTTTTCTATATATTCTCTCTGTAATTCACTGACTTAATTTGCTTGCGTACAAGTCATTGGTATATTTATGGGTCACGTTTTTTGAAAACATTTAGGTATTGAATGTTTTTGCTTTTAGGGGCTTTGCCCCCCTGGATTTGAAATATGCAACTTCAGCTGCATTATACTGTATCTGGATTTTTGGATGATATGGGTAATGCGGCAAAATAAATGGAGTGTGACGTAATTGTTGAGTTTCATTGGTTCTAGCAGAATTCTCATTACATTGACTTATTTATGCTGTTTTGATGAGATGTCTTACTTAATGATTATTTGTATGAGATATTTCAAATCATCACTTTGCTATCGAATGCATTTTTTGGAATGATTAAAAGTAACATATCACATGATGGATTATCAGCAAAGAGCTATGATTGTAAAAGATGGACTTAGCTCAACAAGGAGGGATATTTTGAAGCAAATAGATTCATTACTTGAATGCTGTCTTAGCTCATGCATTGTTTGTTACATGATTTGCCTTTGAAACACTACATAACACCTGGGTTTAGAGATTGAGTTTGAATGGTGTGATTTCTTTAAATCTTCTTTCAATGAAAATTTTCTGGGTGTGACACTATACTGCTTGAGACTTTGACTTTTCATGAGGTATGCTTGCAATCTACATAGTTTAGACACATGAAACATGGTACGACTTTTTGCAGGCTCTCTTGACACGCTGTTGATACTTCTCCACAGTTGATTGGTTGATTGGTTTTCTGCTGCTTGTGAAGCTTCTGGAACTTGACTTCTCAGGTGCATCAGTCCACACAGGAGATGAATGGTTGCCTGATGAGGAAGACTCATCTGAGAAAAATACAAGAATTGTTAGTTTTCAGTTGTACATCTTTCTACTCTCTTGAAGGCTGTAAGGATTTGGAATAATGACAAGTTGGATTAAATCTGTCTTCTACTGAAAAAACTTCCAGTTTGTGTGCATGATGGTTTGAGTCTTAGAATTAGCAAAAGATGTATGCCTCCATTCATGTATCATAATGGTCTAACATATGTTTCTTCATTCATATTATTTTTCATTGAATTTTCTTGCATCTGATGAGGTTCTTTAGATATTGAGTATGACATGGAAGAATAATTTTATGTAATTAATCAACAGGAGTTTATTCCCCTAATTCTTTACTTAGTATATTATTGTGCAGTGTTTTCATGAAATGTGGAGAGAATGAGTAAGTATTACATATCTGAATTTCTGCTTGTGCATGGTTTATAACGTTTTATTCTTCATTGTGTGGTTGCTGTGTTCTTATCCAGTTGACAAAAAATGGCAGGGAAGGGGAGGGTATGCTTTAATGGGGAAGATAGGGTAATATCGTTGGGCACAATGTAATTCTTTTGTCATGTCTAGCATTTATTAGTTGTGCTTAAAATATTATTTATTTGAATACAATGGACATTTATTGACTTAAGTCCCTTCTGTTCCTGTGATCTAGTGATGCTCCTTTGTCTTGTTTTACATAATTGTACTCATCATTTTCAGTTTCTTAACTTAATTTACAATGTGAGGTGATCAGGTTACTCGATTTATTTTCTGTACGCTGATTTATGTTTCTGTTTTCTGTAGTGAGTTCTCTTTATGGAATTGAACAAAAGCTGCATGAATAAATCTAAACTCTTTCTGTATGGTATTGATCATGCTTAAAAGTTGTCTGTCTATGCTTTTATTGGAAATTTCAGCGTCTTTGTTTGTAAAACTTTTTGCTCTAAGATACCTTCCTTTTATTTTTCACATTATTGCATGCTTGCATTGCAAATAGTGTACAGATTAATAACAATTTTGAAATATCTCTTGTTTTATAGTAATCTTTGAATGTTTATGAATTCTCTTTTTCCTCATTCTTGGTTAATGATTTTGAAGAGCTCAATAAGGATATCAGTCTGAATTTGATACATACATTGAGTTTTATTTGAGCTGATGGGAACTGTATTACAAAGCATTTCCATGTGAAGAAACTCAGAAAAATAATCAAGTCCTTTTGGTTTCAGTTTCTAGAAATTCCCTTTGACATTGTTCTTTGTTTTGTAGCCATCATTATTTGCTAGATTCGGTATCTAATCAGAGAAAGTAAAACAACTGTCACTTAAATCAAGAGTTATACTTTACTCGATCCTAACAACATGACCCTTACAACAAAACTAGTACAATACGATACTTAAACAGTAACGAAGTTTTTACCAAACTTCAAGACACTGCTTGATTACTCTGAAATTATTCAGCATTTTGTTTTCTAAACTTGTTAGGAATGTATTTGAAATTGTGTGAGTACTCAGCTAATTTTTCCTATTTGTCAACAAGTCAACTGTGAGAGTTGCCAGAAGAAATTCTTGATTTTTTGGTTTTTGCAATGCCTAAATTTAGTTCCTACTGAATTGAATCTTTCTTCTGTTTTGCATTTGCATTTTGATAATTATTGATGATTTTTCCTGAATGAAGTCTGATACGGTGATGATATCATTGTCATACTGTGAAGAAAGGCACATTGCCCCCCTGTATATGGAAAAATTATTCAAGAGTTTTGATTATCATTGTGTATCATGTATAATTTCCTTTTGAAATATTGTCAATATTCTCATTGCCATTAAAAGCATTCATTTCTCTTTGCTTTCATTTTTTGGGGTGCTTGATATTCTGAGATATTTTTGGTTGTTGTTGTGGTTGTTTTGTGAATAAGTAGTTGTATTTACTAATGAAGCCAATATTCTTTTTGTGCTACTATATGCTTTGAAAATTGATGAAGTTTGTTTATCTGTGTTAGAAAATGCTTCCTCAATGCGTTAGTTTTGTTTATTGCATTGATTAACAGATCTTTTGGTTTTCAATAAAAAACCAAACTTTAAGACACTGATTGGTTACTCTGAAATTATTCAGCGTTTTGTTTTCTAAACTTGTTAGGAATGTATTTGAAATTGTGTGAGTACTGAACTAATTTTTCCTGTTCATCAACAAGTCAACTAAGAGAGTTGCCATAAGAAATTCTTGAATTTTCAGTTTTTGCAATGCCTCAATTTAGGTCCTACTGAATTGAATTTTTCTTCTATTTTGCATTTGCAATCTGATAATTATTAATGATGATTTTTCCTGAATGAAGTTTGATACATTGATGATATCATTGTCATACTGTGAAGAAAGGCACATTGCCCCCCTGTATATGGAAAAATTATTTAAGAGTTTTGATTATCATTGTGTATCATGTATAATTTCCTTTTGAAATATTGTCAATATTCTCATTGCCATTAAAAGCATTCATTTGTCTTTGCTTTCATTTTTGGGGTGCTTGATATTCTGAGATATTTTTTGTTGTTGTTGTGGTTGTTTTGTGAATAAGTAGTTGTATTTACTAATGAAACCAATATTCTTTTTGTGCTACTATATGCTTTGAAAATTGATGAAGTTTGTTTATCTGTGTTAGAAAATGCTTCCTCAATGCGTTAGTTTTGTTTATTGCATTGATTAACAGATCTTTTGGTTTTCAAGCCATATTCAGTCTATGATCTTACAATCTGTATGATACAAGAAAAATTTTTCAGTCTGCGTTTGATTTGGTATTTTTTAAACTTTGTAAGAAACTGGAGAAATGCTTGGTTCTTTCCTTACTCAATATTGTTTCAATTTGTTTCCTTCTTGAGATCATGCTTGAGATTCCTTTTGTGGGTTTGCAAACATTTCTGTAATCAATTCTGATGGATATGGATTGTTTGTATTTTACAATGGTCATATGATTCTGGGCTTGACAATATGCAACATTTTGATAAATTCAATTTTTTGTATTCTCCTTTGTATATGTTAGAAGTTTGTGTGCCTCTGAAATTTGAATTCTAAGTTCCATTGCTTTTTTATTGGCATGTGATCCTTGCTAAGTTCATTGACATTTTGATTTGGAATTGCAACAATTTCTACTCAAAAATAGCAGATGTCTACAGTATTTTTAATCTGAATCAACTTCTGTGGAAGATAAAGGTTTTTTGCTTGGAGATCATGAAAAATTAACCTTTCTGATAATTGCGCATAATTGAAAATGAAAGTTTGAAGTCATTAGATTGAAAAGGTTTGTTGAAATTGACCTGTTGTTAGGCACATGATTTTTCCTAATTTCTTTGCATGTATTTTTTGGGATAATGAGTAGGAATTGTTTTTGCATTAATGATTGCTTTTTTGTAGTTGAACACGAATCCAAGTGTTGGATGATATAAACGGTATGTTGGGCACTATGCCCCCCTGTCACTGCAATTGCATGAGGTTTCTATGCGTGTCTAGTTTGATGTTAATTTCTTGCAGCCAATTGATGTACTGAACATTTCACAGTCTTCATTCATTGAAACCTGTATGCATTTCCATGATGCTTATGTTTGATGAAATATTCCAGTACCACTGAGAATGAATTCTAATCATGGTGTAAACTAATTGTTTTCAGAATTTTTGCTGTTTTTCTACACAAGTGCAAAGGGAAACATGTCCCCATTGAGTAAAGTGAATGACAAAGTGAGTGTTTTGCAACAACTGTGAAACCATTGAACATTTCTTTCCATAAAAAATGTTGTCTTTTGTGTTGAGATTCTAGAAGTTCTTTGATTTTCATATGACTGATTTTGTTTGGAATTTTTCAAATTATCCATTTATTGAGTCATTTTTCCTTCAAGATGTTGTACTGCACATACTTTATTGAGAAAATTGAATCTGTATGCTTCTCAAAGCCTCAATACATTATTGACTCAATTGTTCCCCATTGATATTAATGAGTGTGTGCTAGATGATAGCATGAATGATGTATTGTTTGTGTTTCATGCTTTGTATTCAACGCTTTGTTTTCAATGTTTTGTATCCACCGCTTTGTAATCACCACTTCATATTCAATGCTTCATACTCAACGCCTTGTATTCAACTGTCATTATTAAACAAGCATGGGTGCTTTCATATGGCCATTGACTTTCTTATATGTGATGAATAAGATGTAGACATTCCTGTTGTACATTCAGTTATTTGTTTTTAATTTCCATAGTTTCAAATTTTTCAGGAGAGGGAATACATTGGTTATATTGATTTTTGGTCTGTTATCCAAGTGAGAAAAATGGATACCATACTTTCTTAGTGCACCGAGTCATTAATGTTATTTTCAAGCATTTCTGTTGGAGTAAACCAGGCATTTCTATGTAAATTTTTCAAGGTACAACTAGTTGACCTTCTGCTTAGGCATCTATCCATCTATCAGCATGAATGAATGAGTTTGAATTGATGAATTTTTGGCTCAGAGCTGTTTTTGCTTGGAATAAGATTTTAGAAGTTATGCTTGTACACATAGAAGAAACTTGCAATGGGAATATGATCATTGAGCATTATGCATCACAATTCTGTCCATTCCAAAATCAGTATGTGTTTTTCATCTGAAAAGTAGCATGGGGAGGCATCCAAGATGGCAAAGCTGAT
Organism: Notodromas monacha; assembly: GCA_905338405.1. Taxonomy (NCBI): domain Eukaryota; kingdom Metazoa; phylum Arthropoda; class Ostracoda; order Podocopida; family Cyprididae; genus Notodromas; species Notodromas monacha. Next base: position 11,093 of record CAJPEX010004750.1, on the reverse strand, counting down.
TATTTCTTGGCTTTAGAGTTAGCAAACCTTGAAATGCTAGATGTCTGCATCTGTATGAGTTTGGGAGTTTTCAACCCTATGTTTTGAGTGAGAATTTTCATAAGAAGTTATCTCTCATCAATAGAAGGTAAAATGAATTTCTTTTTTCTCATAATGTTTGGCTTTGATAATTCATTTTCTGTACCCTTGCACATTGACTGACATGAAAAAATGGAAGATTTAAATTGCCACCATCAGTTTTGTAGTTCAAAAACCCACTATGAAGTATTTAGGAATGGTTTTGAATTTTTAGCATTTGGATGAAAATTTTGTTTGACTGTGGTATATGACATGATAATTAATTCTTGACAATGCTTTCAATTTCATTTCTTCATAAAAATTTTGCTTTTATGTGTTGTCAGATGAGTAACAGCTTCTTTGAATGACTGATATGTCTAGGGAACATTTTTCTTTGTCACTTTGATTACATTTTCTAGAAATGCTTCCAAATGGGTAACATCAAATGCTTTCAGAGTGGCACAATAATTTCTAGATGTTTTATTCTCACTTTGCACAGAGGTTACTTGAATAACAAAGGTTTGCTTGTGCTGCACACTATCCATGTATCTTGATGAAAAGGTTATTTTTCTTTGGAAAGAATTCTGCAAAAATGCTCTATGTGCTTGTCAAGAAGCAATACAGCAGATTGAATATGGTGTCTTGAATCTGTGTATGCATGGCTTTAGTTTTGTAATAGATGAATGGAATTTTCCAGAAGAGCTCATGAAGGCAGATATGCAACATTAGAGACAGCAGATGGGGGAGCCTAATGTTGGCTTTCTATGCTTAAAGTATTTTTGTATGCTATCACTAACAAGGTTAACAAACAAGGTTAACATTATCTTGATTTTAATGTCCAATTTCTTCAGAACATTCACTGAAAATTGTTTTGATTCTTATGATGAATCACAGGAAAGAACTGAACAGTTGAGAAACACTCAATGCATGTGCAATAGATTTAGATTTGACCATAACATGTTCATAATTCCTTTCCATCTCATGGTTAGTCATGTTTTTCATGTTATTTCAAGATTGAGTATGATTTGAATTACTTAAAGTGTGTGAATGTACCATTTTCAAGCATGAATGCAGCAGTGATTTCAAAATTTTTCCAATTTGTAAATCCTGATTGTATGAGTGCATATGAAATCCTTGAATGCATGAATTCACTTCTTGAAACAGGAATGAATATGAATATACTGTGTGAGTCTATGTAAGAGGGTGTTTAAGCAGAATTTTCTGTTAAATTCAAATTTTTGCATATAACATCAACACATAGATTGGGAACAATAGCGTTTACTTGCATATGTGCATTGCATCAACTTCAGTGTGGGAACAAAGATGCAGAACATCAAAGCTTCAATTTAAGATGTACAATTTTTTTTCAATATTTGCCAAATTATGTGCTTCTGTATTTCAAAATGCATAACCACTTTATTCTCAGCATTTTTCTTTCATTTGGTTTTGAGATATTTTTAACAGTATAGAAAATTGTATTGTGTTTTTAAACCACATTCGGGATTTTGTTTCACTGAATAAACTGCATAAAATGAGTTATATTGAGAATGATTTGAATGCTGCAGAAATTTTTGATTAGTTTCTATGGATTAGACTACATGGCTGAGGTTTTAATTCCTTGCATTAATTTCACAGCTAATCAATACATATCTGGAATTTTCCACTTAGTTTCAGAGGCTGGCTAAAAATAATGACACTCACAGTACTCACAATCACATAGATTCATTGAATTTGATACTTGCATTGCTGGGAGCCATTTCATGGCCCTGTAGAATGATGACTTACAAGGAGGATACTGGCAGATGATGATGCTGTAGGGGGCTGAATGATGAAAAATTCAAACTTGAGTTTCACACTTTTCATAACTTTTGAAAATTTAAATTAGTTTTGAAAATCTTCATGAACTACAGAGTTGATTTTTTTTTAGTTCTTAGTTCCCTTTTTAATGTGAAAAAAAATTTTTGAGCATGAATTTTTAAGGATCTTTAACATTACACGCTCTGCTACCACTTTTGTGGCGCACAGGCCACAAATAAAAATGAAAACGAGATTAAATTATGAATTTTGATGAATGAAACACTTGGTCCGCCGGGGAACACGGCAGGGAGCCCTTCGGTAAGGACTCCAAAGAGTAAAGAAAAAATGTATTTCAAAAATAGCAAAGAATAAATGCACTGACAAAATAACAGGGAAGTGATGTGGACAATTTGCGAGGAAAATTGGGACTGGTAGAATACTGGGCTCGAAAATGGAGGAGGGAAGTCAATTGTGCAATCGTGGAATTCCAGCGTGGAATTCCCCCTTGGAGGTTTTTCAGGTGTGTTGGAAGGGAGGGGGTCGCGACATCTGTGCCTTACAGGACTGACGAATTTTGATGGCATTAATCTGACGCAGTGATGGTCAGCAATTCACGAGAATTTTCGGAATGCTTCAGATGAATGTCAATGCATTCATGTCTTTCAAGCATGAAAAATACCTCATCGTCACATTAGATGAGGCAAATCTTAGTTTCTGAGCCACGTGATGCAACATTTTTCTCGGAACCGAAAAGGATGGAATTATTGAAAAACATCATGTTCTTATAACAAGATCATATATTTCATATCAACGCGTACATCCTTCATTGGCCACGTGCACAATAATTTTTTTTTCAATCACTCGTCGATTCGATAATGAAAAAACCCTCCAAACACATTCAACATCAACCGTCTTACATTCAGGATAACTGATTAAAGCAGCAAAGCTCTAAAGAAAAGCAAATCAATCGCCGTAAAATTCATAAAAAGGACATTCCTGGCAGTATAGTTTTTTTTTTCTCGATCGATTTCAAAAATTCATGGAACACGAAACCAACGTCGCTTTTTCTCAGCTCGACTAGATGACACAATATATTATTTTTGAAAGATTCATTATTGGGAAATGACGAGAGAACATTTGAATTTCCCTCTCTGCAGTTTCTAAATAGCTCATAGACTCTGATTACATCATAAAATAATAAGGGACAACATTTTGGATCCGGATTCTCGTTCCAGTCGAAAAAAAAAATCTGCTAATTTTCTTTTTTTTATCGAAAGAAGATCGATGGTCGTGAATAGCATGAAAGCGAATGTAAAAAGCCGAGAAATAAAAATCTGCGATTCTTTGGATTCACTTCGTTGTTGTTTTCCTGAGACGAATGCTCATCAAATTGGCGACGACGGGCGAGGAAGGAACTGAATCGCCTTCTGGCCCCACCAAGCTTTCGTGGCACGTTTTGGCTTGCCATTTTTCTTCACTGCCAAATACCATCCGAGATGAGCGTATTTCCGCGACAGGTAACAGTTGTAGACGCCGTGTAAAACCTCTACCCAAACCGTGGCTTCATCATTCGGGTTCGCCTTATTTGAAAGAGAAAAAATTTAATGAATGAAAATTAATGATGCAGCGTAAAAAAAACATTAGATGTCAGAAAGGTTTCGATCTACAATCTGTCCAACAATCAATCTTTTAAATCAGACAACTATTCCATCTTTTATTTCTAAAGCTGAATAACAACTTCAGAACACCGAATCCTAAGCCAGACACCTACCAAACAAATTAAGTAACGGATTAACACAGAAACGGACTGAAGACTGTATGCGACACCTAGCCCAGTTTGATCAGAAATAATCATTTCGGACTTGCAACACGCATGACAGAGCAGGTTCCAAGTGATTTTTGCAATCCATGCTTCATGAAATGAAAAGCAAATTTAAGAACAGATGAAACTGAAATTCCTAAGTTTCATGTGGACAAGGAAGATGTCCTTAAATTCTTGAACGCACTTTGTTCTTCGAAAGTGCAAGCGATAGGACCCCTTCTTTTCGTAAAAAAAAAAAAAAAAAAAATGGAAAAGGGTTCATCAATCTTTTTCGAAGAAATACAGTATTTTGACATTCATTTCATTAATTCAAAACCAAAGCTTCTCACTTTCTTGCATTACCAATATTTCTGAATGAATACGCACAAATATTTATTATACTGTTTAATTATTTTATGCCAAATTTTCATGTGGCATTTACTTACTTCTCCGTACAATCGTCCCTTTTTGTCCATGGCGAGGTAGAGTCCGGTTTCCAGGCCTCGGAACTGCATATCACTCACGTGAGCGATAACTATCAACTCCATCTTGGCTGTAAAATTAAGCAATAAAAGAAGTTATTCATATTATCATCCATTTTCCAATCTATTGAAACTGTCGAAATTACCGCTCGTGAAAGCATGAATTTATGGAGAACATCGATCAATTCCATTGGATCATCAGACTATTTGACTGTGTCAAAAGATTTTTTCATCGCAGTTTTATTTCCTTTGGGGGAAACAAATAATATTTTCCCCAGTAAAAATAGCATCTCCGTTGTTTTAGAAATCGTTGGAAAAGTCAAAGACTAATCCAGAAAGAAAAACTTCACGAGGATATTTAAATGGTAAACGTATTTTATTTCAGGGTCGAACTTCAGCTACGCGATTTTTTTTTACAACGTCGAAGGAATAATTTTAAGCACTTCATTTATTTTTCTGAAAAAGACTGCTCTCTTCTAAGGATAGACTAAAATAATTTTTTCATTAATCCATGAGTTTAATTTTTGAACTGGGATATTTAATACAAAGCGATTTCTTCAGTTTCAACTTCCAATCACTTTTGACGAAATAAAACGAAAGCACTGTCTCGTTTGTTGAAATTCTTGTAGCGTCAAAAGTGCTCCCGAGGAAAGATTGATCAGTTTATCTCAGATAAACTGAAAAATAGTGATAGAAAAATGTGGTTCCAGAAACACGTAAAAAATCGAAAAGATCATACTGTATATACATTGTATCGCCATGCAGGCATTTTTATAGAATATCGGACGGATTTGACTGTCTTTTACTTAAAATTAAAGAAATTATTACTGTATGTTCGAGTCTGTTGGGCATACACGCCAAAGTACGATAAAATAGAGTTCAAATTCCCAGATTCCCATTGCGTGTTTAGCTTCATCACTAGATGTCGCTTGAGTCACCTGGACATATTTTCGTTGAGCTCCTTACCCTCATCTTTTAACATTCTAATCTAAGGCATAACAAGGGAAACAAACGAAAAAAAATGGGGGAAAGAACTGTACCATGTGGCAGGAAGGGTTCTCGAGTACCCCGAACGGTACCGTCAGCGAATACAGCAATGTTGTACCCGGTACGACAGTACAGTTGCAGCTTTTGTCGGTATTGAGGTTCTTCGACCGTCGGCGTCGGCGTTGCTGGCCACGACGGTCGCAAACCGCGTCTCGACCCGGCGTAACCAGGTGTCGCTGGCGACGGACCCGGCGATCTTCGTCTATCCGGTGACACACTATATTCAGAATAAAAAAATAAAGGAAAAATTAAAATTTCAAGTCATCCATCTGCAGCTCATCATAAATGGCAAGAAGTGAAGAAAATGTGGGGAAAACGGCACTGAATCTCGTAAAAAAAACCCTGCTTGAACTTGAAACCCCTCCTCTTATTTTCTATTTCGGCATTTTTTTTCTGAAAATTTCTCTGAGATCGCCAACGTTATCATCAATACCCTGAAATTTGCGACCCGAATCATGTATGAAAAATTGTGTGCCGCAGAAATTATGAATATTGTAATTGTATCGTAATTCACGCCTTTTTCTTTCAAGCCATCCCCCGACTTCCGCAGAAAGATTTGAAGCAGAATTCCGCGAGAAATCACGAGAAAATGCCGGAAAATTTTCCAGTTCAGTGTAAAAAGAAAAAAATAGAATCAGACGATTCTTTAGTTTTTGAGATGCTGAATTGCATTGAGTTTCCTTCCGTTCAAAAATGCGCACTGAATTGATTCACCTGTCGTTTTCTTTGCCACAAGACTGTCCCATGATGTTTTTCTTCTTGACCAGCTGAAAGTCCAAGGGAGTAAAATGACGATAATGTTGCACCGATTCAATCACCCACACATCCCATATTATATTCCTGCTTTTCACGATTCTGGACGACGATGATTCCCAGGCAGAAAAATTTGAAGACACACTTGCTTTAAAAAAATATGTATGTCACGCATCAAGACACACTAAATATTTAACCTGAAGTATTACCCTCTCGAGGTTTAATTTTCGATTCCCAACAAAAGTTCAAAATAAAATTCTACATAAGTCAGGATGTGGGTTCGTAATCCCAATCATGAGATTCCAAAATGAGAACGGATAATGCTTCAACAAATTTCCCAATGTACTTTATTTGGCAGGCTTGTTAAAAAAAATCAAAGAGTTGGCAGCAAGAATGGAAGCACACAAAACGAATGTGAAAATTTTGAAGAGGGTGAACGAAATTTTTTTTTATACATAAGGTGCGTAATTCTGTGTGATTTATAAATTGGACTTCATCATGGGAGAGCTCCAACTTAAAAGCTAAGGGTTGGTTTTCAAGTCTTATTTTACGATGTATTGTCAGGATGTGGGTTCGTAATCCCAATCATGAGATTCCAAAATGAGAACTGATAATGCTTCAACAAATTTCCCAATTTACTCTATTTGTCACGCTTGTTAAAAAAATCAAGGAATTGGCAGCAAGAATGGAAGCACGCAAAAATAATGATTCCAACTATATGATTATATTTATTTCCACGAAAGATCACTTCCCACCTTCGGATATGAATCCCACAAAAAATTGCTGTAATCTTTCACTTGATTTATGATTCAAATACAGGCCTATACCAGATTGACCTGCTAAATGATGACGTATTTCAGCGTTATATGTCCTTATAATTGCTAAATTAACAATCACTAGATGTCATATGCTTCTAAAAAAAAGTAAGGAAAATGCTTTTTTATGAACGCATGGGTCGAATCAAAAAGATGCTGGTTATGGTTGCACGCACTTAACGAAAGAAACTATGAGTTGTTGATTTTTTTTTTTGCACACAGGCCGCTTTTTTCCGAAAACATGCCGAACGAAATTTCTTCAAAACATTTTCATCACTCACTGACTTGAGATGCTGAATGTAAAGAGGAACCAGCAGGATGAATTCCAGATTCTAGTGCAAAACGGGGTTGGTTATTCTGACCACCGCGAAATTCAGCTCAGAAACCTCGCAAGAATTCCCCGAAATTCACCATCAAAAAACTCCATAGCGCTCGTCCCTTTATCCCACAATCCAAAATTTTATAACAAGCTCCGGTTTACAAACGCAGCGGAAGGAAGGAAGGAAGCGAGTGTTACCGAAAAACCACTTTCCATGACTGATCATCATCTCAGCTACAGACGGCAGAAAATGGTGAAAAAGAAAAGGTTTGGCAGGCAAGTGGTACATACGTGGGCGTCTCCTCATGACTTTCTGCTTTCACGCTTGTTTACACGGTCGGTGTATGAAAAAAAAAACTGACCAAGAAACCGCATTGACAAGTCTCACCAGGATAAAATTGAAAAGGGAGACCCTGAGATGCGGACGTAATTGGTGCATCAAGAGTGTCCCTAAGTCAAGTCTCATTTTCCCTTAAACTTACATTGTATAATTTTGAATTGGTGTTTTATGAACAAAATACTCACCATAATTCCATGAAAATAAAAATTGTCTCCCAATTGAAACTGATTCCAATCAATATGTTCCAACACAATATATGGGCATTTGGGGAATTGAATACTGATACCTCTGTTCAGTACATACAAATGTTGGCATTCTCTGTAAAAATAATGTTTAAGTAAAAAAGAGAGAAGGAAATCCCTCTCTGCTGGAGATAATTTTTTTAATTAGCTAAATGGATGGTAAATTGGGGAGAGAAATGCCCAAGAACTTTTCTTACTACAATTTTAGGGTTGGAAATATCTGTTTCTTGTAATTTGGGCTGAAATGCATTTGCAATTTTATAACAAAATGTACCTATGTCGAGTCAGTGTCCTCATGTCGGGCCTTTTTTTATTAATTTTTCATGATAAAATAAGTGTCCCTATTTCGATCTGTCCGCAGGTCGAGGTGTCCGCATGTGGAAGTCTCACTGTACTATAAACTTTCGTCTCGCGTGTGTTTGCATTATTGATTGCAAATCAACGATTCTTGTGTTGTTTTTATGTGCCTGAGTCGGCACCAATACTTGGATGGCTGTTTCGCAGAATCTTTCCTACAAAATTCGTTTCGGTTTGTTGCCGAATTTCCATCAGTGGTAGCACATCGAAGAGCATGTTTCCAAAGAATATACACACCAAAGAACGAGGTAATCCCTTTAAAAGTTTCATAACGGCAAATTTTCCAGGTGGAGCAATGTTTTTTTCACGCGTGTCCGGGATTTCGGAGTTACAGTTTTCTAGTCTTCAAAACCATGAGAAATCAGTGCAAATTAATTATTCACTAGGTCAAAAAATATGCAGGCTGTGAAATTTCAAATATTTTGCCGTGTAATCCGTGTAGCAGGTCATCATCTAGCCTTTTTTTTTTTTAGTTTTAAAATGTGGGCTCCGACATCACAAGATCCCACGCAGAAAATATAAACCGCCTACTACCATTTATATTTTCTTAAAGAAAAAATGGAGTGCCTAGCACTTAAAGCTCACAAAGAAAGTAACTTTATGGCCACTATCATGACGTGACTTTATGAGTTCTAATCCCAGTGTAAACTAATAATGTAAAGAGTGACGGACTATATTTTTTTTATTACGACAAGAACAAGCCTTCATCGTTCAGAGAGTTTCTTTAATTGCCCGCATTAAGGAGATGTTTCCTCTTGAGATAGCACGGGCTTTTCAAAAGTTTTCAGCATCACCCAAAAAATCATCGTAGCAATTTTTTTAAAATACCATAGATGTCTGAGAGTTATTGCAGGTTAACAAACAGTAGTTCATCCCATTTAATTCAGAATTTAATGAGCACAAGAAAAATTGGGACTGTACAAAGCATTGACATTGAAAATGGAGGAGGGGAGTTGATGATGCAATCTCTCTTAAGGTCGCACCTTAAGGGACAACCTCTAAAAATCCAAACAGACTTCACTCCCCCAACGCGGTCCGTTGTAGACACGGATTGTGACATGTAACTTTACAACCGTAGATGTTTTTATTGTAAGAAGTCACATAGAGAGAAGGAAGTACCTCTATCAAATAGGTAATTTTTTTAATTGGCAGAATGGATGGGAAAATGATGGGAGAAATGACAAAGAATTTTTCTTGCATACATATTAGGGTTGTAAATATCTGTTTCTTGCAATCAAGCGAAATAAAACTAAATTTTTGTGAAAATTTTTTGAAATTTTCTCATGCAATGTCCTCCTCGTGTTGAGTCAGTGTCTGTGTGTCAGGCCTTTTTAAAGCCCTTTTTATTGACAAATAAATGTCCCTATGTGGAATTGTCCTCATGTTGAGGTTTCCGCATGTTTGGGGTCTCACTTTTCCTTACGCGCGGGACCCACAGCCGTCATTCAAGATTTCTCGACAATCAAATATCGAGATTTGAATGAAGAAAGTGTGGAACTTTTTGAGATAAAAAAAAATATCCCTCATCGCAGTCGGGAGGAGAAGATTCGCGTGCGTCGGGGACTCGTCATCGTCCGGAAACAGCTTTTGACGCCGTGCGTCAAAGCAGAACCCAGATTTCATCACCCTCATTTCATGCGTGCTGAGTTATCTGGAACACGACCGACTGTCCAATTACAGCGCCTATAATCAACTCGTTGCTCCAAAATCGAATCCAGACCACCAACGCCCCCATGAAGCCATGGGTGGAGAATCAAACTACGAGAGAAGAGGAAGAACCGGAATCTTCAATCCACAGTCGTGAGGCCCATGCCCCCTCGTCAACAAGTAAATTGGCATCAATCAGGGTTCCAACTTGGATCCATTACACGGCATCAAGATGTAATCTTAACAAGTTGATTGACATAGATTCCGCCCGGGGCGAATTTATGGACCAATATAAGATGATGAAGCTGTTACTTTTTTTTCCTTTGCTTCAGCTGCGAACCGCGTGGCTCAATAATAAGTGAGAAGCGATCTTCACCACTCCTGGTTGATAATTAGCCTATATAAAGCTTGATTTCTATGAAAATTTCTAGAAATCCAAGGCGTCTCTTTGGTTACATAATACTTGTATAATTGTTCTGGTTCATCCATGGTTTGGAAAAATTCCGAAGGGCTTCAGAAGTCATCAGCGTCGCTTGAGTTTCAATAACTTGTTAACGATGTTTTCACGCTCTTGTTTTAATTCTTTGAAGCTATTTAAAAATATTGATCATCTCTTTTCACCACTCGGATTGGATAAAACCCGGACTGGAGTCAAAAAATTCAAAATAATGTCGAAAAGCAAATGACGTCGAGCGAATTCGAACTCTCTTAATTGACGAGGTTTGGATCACTAAGATTGAATGCCCGAATAAAAATTTTATGAATTTTCGAATGCGTAGCTTCCACACTTCAAACCAAAATTTATTTCTGAAGAATAAATACTGCGTAGCTTGGCTTATTTCTTTCGTGTTGAACAATAATTGTTCTCGGTTCCGGTCAATGCTCTTGGGCGTTGTTCAATCATTACATCGAGGACACTTTAGGCCTTGATTACGCAGATAAAATGCCTCCAAATGTTCTTTTAAACCTCGTTTTCATAAAATGTGCACGAGTACTTCAAGCAAGTTTCGGAAGAGCAACAGCAGAAAAAGGCATGTTCGAGAAATTAGCAGCAATATTTTACAAAAATACATAGGCAATGTCTTTCAGAATTGTTAAAAATCATACGGCTATCTTGAAAACTCAATGGTTGTCTAAAATGTTTGAATATTATTCAGAAAGAGAGAAACTAGAATAACCCACGTTGGAACCCCACCATCTCTCATGGAAATCACATGGAATTTGTTTTGAAAGAAACTTTAAGATCATCGTGGTTGTGGTCGTGATGAAAATTTAAAAACTCAAGATTTTGAACGTTATTTAGAATACCATTGAAAGAACGTCAATTTGACTACAGTTTAATCTCTATACAGGTCGCACTTCCCTAATAAGTTTAATACCTCCCCAATTAATTTTTTTAAGCACCTGACTGAATTTCCCTAGAAGCAACGTAAATT
>CAJPEX010004749.1:6713-19779 GCA_905338405.1 Notodromas monacha | reverse complement strand
ACAAGCGTTTCTGTCGATGGCGAGACTGCGCCTGTCCCAAGTGCACCCTCATCGCCGAGCGCCAACGGGTCATGGCCGCCCAGGTTGGCATTATTTCCTCTTCCCTGTCATCATCGTTTCTCCGCCGAACAGTAGATGTTGTGCAGTACTGAACACTTATTATTTGCCGTTCGAGGGACCGCTGTTTCATTTGCTGTATATCGCAGACGGGGATGGAGGGCATTCTCGGAGAATAGAATCAAAGTTGAAGCCAGAGATGAATCACTTTGCTGCTGTAGTGAGTAGTGAGTGAGTGAGATGCAGTTGCAATGCGCTGCTGCGTAACGTTTATTTCTTACTACTGTATACCCAGCTCTACATTATTTGACACGACACTGTATGGCAGCTAAACGTCGTTATAGGAATCATGAAGAAATCTAAACTACTTCAAATGTGATACAAAAGACGGTTCAACGATATCAAGTATTCCTTTCTATCAAGTCCCCGTTCATTTTTCTGTACGACATTTTTCTGGCACGAATCATTTGCCTCTGTGGATATTATTAGGATTTTTTTTTACCACGACGGACCCCGGCAGTTTTCCAGCAGTTCCGTTTGCAAAAGCATATTCTGCAGGTTTCTTCGTGCATTTCGGTTGACATGCGCAACGAAATGTGGGCAATATTCAAAATTCCGCAGAAGGTCTTTTATTTTCAAAACAAAAATACGTTACGTATTCAAATCTTCTTCCTAGCTGCGAAAGGTCGCTTCAGTTTCTTCCATTTCAATGTACATTTACTCTGGATTAAAATCCAAATAGTGTAAGGACTCTATTCCAGAGACTCTGTCGGAAAAATATGTGACAAAATTTTCCTTTTTCTTTCTTTTCGCTGCTGATTGCAGAACAAAAGATTTTTTACATTTATACAACGCTTTTCCTCAACTTTCCAAAAAATTAATCCTAGATTTATTGAAAGCAATAAAAATGGCTTTCGAGATCCTTTTTCGCCAGTCCTCTCGAGAAATTCTGTTGGCTCTAACCCATTTGGTGAGTCGTTTGATTATTTCTTAGAATGAAACTCAATTTCAGTAAGAGATCTACTCATTCACGAGCTGTTTCCAAAACGGTGGGGAAATGGATTCGTTGGAAAACAATGTTTGTCGGATTGTCTCCTTCTTTAGAAGAAGCAGTGAATAAATGGCATGAAGTAAACTAAAATGTAGGAAATGACCTCACCCTACTCCCTTGAAAATTCTAGAACGCAACATCGGGAAAGGAATACAATTTTGTTCTTCTACACTTGTAAATTGGGTATGGGTTTGCAGAAGCTGCTTTAGCAGCAGTCGTTGGCTGTTAATAATTCAGCTGTTTGCAGCCTTTACCTTGGTAAGTATGTCCGATGAAGGAGAACATTTGGTGGATAATTTTTCCACAAACGACAGAAGCTGCGATGGAATTTTGGCATTGCCCGTTTTAGTACACACATATTTTAAAACCTCTGTATATGATATACCCGCGTTGCTTATGTAATTTTTCTCCAAGAACTCGTCAGGTTTGGATTTAATTGAGCTTTCGTTGCCAGTACAGGATGCGAGCAAATCAAGACTCGACGTTCGCCATAATGCCTACGGCCGCAATTCATTTTGAGCAGTTCGGAAGTTCTTCCAGTTGGAAAATTTCTACAGTATTTGAAAACAACTTTATAGTCAAGCTGTGAATCGCTGACTCCATTCAATCACACATGCGGTAGCCATTCATGACCACATTACACCCCTATAGACATATGAGAGGCAACTTTAAATTTCAAGTCCACGAGGATACGCATGCATCGTAAAAATTATTCCGGAAAAATCTCCCCTGATCCCCTCCCTCATCCGAGGGATTTAAACGGTATATATAATATAAGAGTACAATAATACGTAAAATATTGCACTGTCTGTATTCCAATGAATATAGTGCAATTCAGTACAGCACATTTTGAAATTGTATCCATCACTGATGCAGTTGAATGCTGGTCATAAGAACATCGTCGCCTGCTGCTTGCTTGCTTGCTCATTGCTGTGTTGTACAATATGATATGTACTGCTGTAGGTGGCTCTGCGACGCCAGCAGGCGCAAGAAGAGTCGGAAGCCCGGGAAATCGGGCTGTTGCACGGCGGCCTGTTGCCCGAGGCGGTGCTGAACTTGTACCCCACCGACGTGGCCCCGGGCAAAGTGCCGGCCTCTTCCTTGCCCACCACGCCCACTCGGTCGCTCTTGCCGCCCATGACGATGATGACTACCGCGGCGGCGACGACGACGACGACGATGACGACGGCACCGGCACCAGCGACAACGACGACAACTCCAATGCGCATCGTGGCTCCCTCCTCAGATGATGACCCGCAGGACGCAGCAGACGACGTCGACAGCGACGCCACTGGCGACAGCAGCCACCATCAGCAACAGCATCAACGACATGCCCGAGACTTGTTCCAGACGCGGGACAACAATAAGAAGCAGCCTGCACTGGGGTTATTGATGAATGCTGACGACGCCGAGATGGACGGGGATGCAGTTGCAGACGAGGTCGTGATGATGAGGGATGATGACAACGACACTCGTCATCGTCACGGGCTTGAACACCAGCACGACGACGAGGACGATCGCATCGGTGAGCATCCTTCAAGAATTCCCTGTAATTGCTTCATTTCCATCCATGTTGCTCAACAACGACGGTCTTGTTCCAAATGGGGGGCGGAAAAGTAGGACAAAAATGGCAATAGAAGACAACGGGATGATTAACTTTATATTGTAGTACAGTACTCTACAAACAAAATTCGTTTGGGAAACATGAGCCTGCAACAAACGGATGCCTCCAATACAAACGAATCGGATGAAAAATTGAGGACAAGGAAAAGATGACCTGCCCTGAAAAACTGAAGTCGTATAATGACTCGATCCGTTTATGCGTGCACCAACAACTACAGTACATAAAAAAATATTACAAACATCCTATGGAAAAACTCAATACATCCATGAAACGTTGCTCGGCGTTCCAGAATGGATTACAATCATTGTGTCAAGTTTCCAGACATGATCATCACCACAAAATGCACATCATTTCCACTTAGAAGATTTATAATGCTTCTGGAAGAAAAAGCACTAATCATTGGGTTCATATGCGGTTAAAAAAATATTTCTGAACAAATAATGCAGTCATGCTTTAGAATGATTTCATAACTTTGAGGAAAAACAGTAAATTAATGGTGGAAAACAATGAAAAATGAAAGATAGAATGCTAAATCAGACCAACTGTCTTGAACAATAATCTCAAGGTCATATTCTGCACACCCATACATTTCAAGGCACAAGGGAATTAGGCAATAAACATACAGTAATTTTTTCTGACAGCTAGTTTGTAGTGGAAATAATTCAATTTGCCATAGATTATTTCATCAATTTGTTCCAACTTTTGAAACAATAAGACAAATGAATGAATGAACAGAAAACTTTATTTGCCACTTTTCAGCATTCACAAGGCACATCCAAGACTCCCCCATCTAAACCCCCTCCCCACCCAACCCAACTCCCCCCAAAGACATTCAATCACTTCAAAGCATGAAACAAAGCACAAACCAATGACAAACACAAAAGAGAACACACTCCACAAAATAAAACTGGACATCTGACACATGTGCATACACCTGCCCATCCCCCAATATTGAAGACAGAGTAGCAATAAAAGTGTATTTAAAGCACAAGGTCTTCAGCCTGCTTCTGTATGAGGTTTTGTTGAATGAACAATTTAGAGTGAATCTTTGATGAGAAATCATACAAGGCCAAAAATTTATCTTGATCGTTAAAGATTTCAGAAAGTGTCTCATCATTGAATTTAAATAATTTTAAATCTTTCTTAAGCTGATTTCTATCCATAAGAAATGCTGGACATAAGAAGAGAAGATGCTCTGCTGGTGATGCACAAACTAATGTATTTATGCTGCAGGAGTTACAGACTTGGACACCTTTGAGAGTTGGATGAATTTTTTACTAAACTGCCATGAATTTGTTAAAATAGCTACAGCATCATGTATTAACTGGATGTTATATGATGCAAATAGTAATGGTTCAGTATTGCCACACGCAAGAACAGCTAGTAATTTACTTGAGTCTACAACATCACAATTATCATGACAAAATTGAGTGATTAGGATCTTTTCTCTGCCTTAATTGATGTTGAACTTGAGAAACTGGACAAAATCTTCTGCAGATAGTATTGCACTCAATTCTGGGTACATCACTGACAATTTAACTTGGAATGTCTTAAACCCATGTATTTCAAGTTCACTGTAGTGAGCAGTTTTTCTGGGATGCTGTTAGCTTTCAAAATTCTCTGATTGCTTCAGTTGAAAGTTGATTATTGGCTATTGCCAACCAATGTAAGAACATCAAAAAGCAACTGTTTACATTACACACTGCACAATAATGTCCAAATAATAATCTAAGAGCTCTAATGCTGCATGATTTTGGCATGTGAAAAAACCATCTGTAAAATAGGTTCTGTAATGAATCCATTTTTCTAAGAAGGCAATGTTCTGGTCATATTTCTAGCCCATATAATTCAGCTGCCCATACCAAGGAGTCAAAAAACCTCAAAGCCATCATGTTTGTGTCTTTTAACTCCAATTTACTTAGAACATTGCATAATGTAATAATCTGGAACATCCTACATTGAAGTTGTTCTTGATGTGACTTGTTGCATGACAAGACTAAGACCAGACTAAGACAAGGCTAAGAAAAGCAGGTTAAAAATAAAAAAATAAAAAAGTTAGTGATTAATATTCCACTCAAAAAAATTGGCACCTTTAATCACATTGGAAGCAGAAAAGGAGTTTGAATTCACGAAGTATCTTTCAGTGTTGATGAAATTAAACTGAATTTTCAGTGATAATCAAAGTGAGAATTCTTTTATACACATTCAGAATTTTTATTTAATTTTCAAACATATCATTTTGAATAATTTCAGTGACCGTTTGTTCTTCTTTGTCCATTGACATGCGTGAATCAGATTTTATACTAGGAAAATTTTAAAAGTTTCAATGACAAGATTTTAAAATTTTTTCTTCCCATTTCCACTCAACTTTGTTCCTCAAGTCACAGTTTCTTTCTTTGTGAGAAATTCTGTAGATCATAGAAATAGTTTTAACCCTTGGACAGCTGCAGCCTCCTTTCCATCCCAGGGCAAAGTTGGATTTTTTCTGGGGATAATGAACTGCTGGGAAAGTCCTGAGTTGGACTTTTTCTGTATTGACCTCCAGCCTGGGCTCCTGGCTTTTAAGCTTAAATTTAATCTATGAATGGGGAAACAACACAAGGCCAGGGGAAAAAAAGGGAGCCTTGAAGCTTTCATTTTTTTCATTTTCAGGTGAAATTTTCCTGTGGAAAATTAAAAGAATGCCAGGATTTTTCCCAACTTTCCCCTGCACACACTTTTGGGGTTTTTTTTCAATTCCACTCATCTGGAGTGCCACAAAAATCTGCAAAAAAAGTCCGACTTAGCCGCAGAAGGGTTAATAACTTTGACAAATAATTTTCCTGTCATAATATTTGAATGTCACAGTATTTTAAAAATCATGAGGACTCAAAGTTCGTCACAAAATGGGGTCTGCAAACTAATTTATATGCGTGAGTCGTTTGCTGATGGTGCATTTGGTGCAATCAAATCCAATACTTTCTTCAGTTGTTAACCTGTGTTCTTCAAGCTGCTGTCTGACATTGAATGAAGACTTCATGAAATTACCTTTATGAGGTAATTGACCACCGCGTGTTAAGCCCTGATGGGGGTGTGCCATCAACGCCATCATGATTCAGCAATTGTTGGCCGATTGAATGAACACATTTCACCGAGTACTAAGCATTGCGCTTGCCCATGATTTTCAGGAATATGTACTTTTAATACAGTAGCATTGTCATCAGCCGTCAATAAGCCACTTATATTTCAAGGGGTGTGTAATAAGTTGGAAAAAAAAAGTAGATGACGTATTCCATTGTTCTTGAACTGGTTGTCAGCAGAAACCTGCAACCTTGCAGAAATGTTTGGCCATTCTATGCAACACCCTGCCCCACCCCTCCCTCATCATCATAAAACAATGAACTCTCGTGATGCTCGAATGAGTCTTTCCATAACTAATAGCCCACTTACCTATCTATACGCGAAATAACACCCATGCTAAGTCTTCTTCATAATTCTGCTAAATTGAGCTGGAAAAGATTGAAGGAATGTGCTCTGCTCTGTTTGCATCCTTTTTGACGCGATACTCCGACAAGCAAGAAACCCCGAAGATGTTTTCTTTCCCTTCGTTCCAATTATGGCCAATAACAGTCCAAAAATGCTTTTGTCTCCTTCATTGCATGATTGGAAACAAATTGGAAGCCACTAAACTCCAGACGCGTTAATTACTGCTAAATGTCGTGAGCTTTGGCGAGGAACGTTTCCCGCTATTTTTCCCTTTCGCGACTCCACATTAATTTACTGTATTTGGGAAGATCATCTGCTGCTGCTGCATATGAAGGCGGTTCTCGAACCGGCTCCACTGTCGCACACCAAATCACTGTATCTTATTTCCGTGGGGCTGGGGACAAAGGAATGGATTCGGAATCGGAAAGGATAAATAGCCCATGCAGGACTGAAACGACGAGAATGAACTCGCGGGGTAGAAGTAACTGTCTGAACGGATAGGATTTGTCATTTGTCACGCAGCGAGACGCAAGAGGAGGCCAAGCGCCAAAAGTGTCACAACCGGGCATGACGCAATTGATGACTGGATGGCTACGTTCCGGCCATTGAAACCTGCTTCCGAATAACCATAAGAACAATTTCATCTCCTCGAGGTATTCTGGCCTTTTCCGGACAAGTACAATGCACTACTGTTCAATCGAAAAAAAAAAACAAACAATGTGCTGGAAATTTGAAAGAACCACCACACAGTGTATGTGGCTCATTTTGTCACGCATCAGATGAAACGTTCTTAACTTATTCCTAACTTCATTCCGCTCATCAAGATTTGGTCCAATGATAGCCCAGACAAATACCCACAGAATGATTCTGTTTTGAGCATAGACATGTGATTCCTAGAGTGAAATCCTGATCATATCCCTGGAGAAAAAAAAAAGCCCTGATTTCTTTAGTTTTGGCGCAGTATTGTTCATCTAGGAATTGGCATGTTGTCGCCG
Source organism: Notodromas monacha (assembly GCA_905338405.1). Classification (NCBI taxonomy): domain Eukaryota; kingdom Metazoa; phylum Arthropoda; class Ostracoda; order Podocopida; family Cyprididae; genus Notodromas; species Notodromas monacha. Next base: position 12,587 of record CAJPEX010004749.1, on the reverse strand, counting down.
CACTATGTGAGAGTGACACTTGATCAGGGGGCATTCAATCAAGAGGGCGTTGATGCTATACAGATGGAATCTTTGTACATCTAGTGCATTGCAATTTGACCTCCTGCAGTTCAACCATCCTGCAACTTGATGGTAAAATTTGCTTGGAGATTGACTTGCGATTCAACCTCTTTCCTGAAATTCAACCTGTTTTAGCCTCCTTTTCTAGTGTTTTTCTGCTGCTTCTCCTTGATTTTGTGGAGTGTCTTGCATGCACTTTAGCCATTTACCAATGCCACCCTAGTTTGTCAACTGATTTGGGTCAAAATTGCAAGGTACTACATGTACAATGATCTTGTCCTGGGCAGTTTTCCCTGTATAAAAAATTGGTTTTTTGTTGGTTCTCTCATCCCCATGTTATAATGGTTCTCTACAACAAAATTCTTCTCTTAATAAAAATTGTTTCAGGTTTCTTAATTTCGTTGTAGAGAGAGATTTCTTAATTTCTCTCTACAACGAAATTAAGAAACCAGAAACAATTTTTGTTAGGAGAAGAATTTCGTTGTAGAGAGAGAGCGAGAAATATATAAATAGCGCATCTGTGTATACTAAAGTACTGTGTTTTCAGTCGGCATTTCATCCAGGAAAAGAGTTGCATTTCCCGCCGCTCGCAATAAGCAGTGATGAAGTAGGCCGTACCCTCAAATCAGACTTTACACTGTATCTGCGTTCGCACGTGTGTGTCCTCGCCCTGCAGGCGTTTCGGGTGGGAATAATAAGTTACCCTCGTGCACGAAAATCGGATCGGGGTCGAGACCCCCGCCCATGCAAGCAGACGCCTATATACCGTGTATATAGAGAAGAGACTGATACAAAACGGTGTCGATATTTCACGCGCGTGTCCCCCGTCCGCAACAGAGCGGGTTAATCACTTTTGCGCCTCATTGCGGGTATATATGCGTCGCCACGCGCGTTTTTACTTTTGCCCCTGCTTGTGGCGTTTGATATGATGGGGACCTGCATGGCTTGGCTTCTTCATCCCATCAAGCATGCAGCCGAGTCCATGGTGGACAGCGGGAATATATATGCGTCAGCTGGGCTTGATACTGTATTGGTATTGCCACGTACGTTCATGCGCGCTTCAAACTGTAACCTACTGCACTACTGATGCTGTGGAATGGAATTCCGTAGAATGAGTGTAGAAGGATGGGGGTGGGGTGAGCCATCCGGATAAACTGAAACACTTCCAGCAGTTGTCTTTCCTTCATTATGAAAAGGCAAGGTTCATTTTAGAACACTGGGCTGAGACCCACAGTCTGCATAGGCTGGCAACAGTCTGCAGAATTTTTATTCATTTTTTGCTGGTTTCTGTGTGAAACTTTCTTCTTGCATCAAGCATTTATCACATATATCAATGAAATCTGTTGTTTCTATCTGATAGTTTGGAAAGAGAAGAGACTTTGAAATTATCTGATGAAAAAGTGAAATCATTTTTCTCCTAATACAACTTCAGCCACACTTTTCCCAGCTAAAATAATTTCTTTTGAGTTTTCATTCTGAGCAACCTTTCTGGGAAAGCTCAGCTTTCCAATTTTTGAAGACATTCCATTATAAATGCTTCTTTGGCTATTAACTTGAGTTATGCAAGAACATTTTTTTCTTGGAAGACCTTATGACAGGTAATTAAAATGTGTTAGCTTGTTTGTAGATATTTTATTAAATTAAGCCAAGTTGCAAAGCATTTTATGGAAATTTGCCAGTCTGCTGGCCCAAAAAGTTTGACAAAAAATGTTTTAGAATGATTCTCCAACGATTTGAACAGCAACAACACTCATCAGCAAGTGACACAGCAACAACTCACACAGTTTTTCTTATCCCTACTAAACTGTATTGCTTTAAATCTGGTTCAGGCAAATATGTCTACTTCCGTGCGTCTAGATTCTCTTTTGTCCTAAATTCATTGTAACTTTTCAATTTAATTTCACAATCAATCATTTTTAAGAACCATTGGAAATCAATTGTCCAATCAAATGATATTTGCATCAATAACTGGGTCAGAAAGTTGCAGATTCTGTGAGCCATAAAAATGACTGGGGGCTCAATTCCTAGACAGAACATGCATACAACAGAATTATCCTTGACTAGATTGAAAACACAAGTATTGACATTTCAGAAAATACAAAATGCATATCAAATGGAACAAAATGAAAGCATTGTTTGAAGTTTGGATTGATGCATGTCCCTGTCACATCAACACTGTAGAAGGCAACAACAAAAATGCATTTGTTTATTTCAAGATTGTAGTATTTTTGTGTTTCTTATCCATTATATTTCTGATAGAACAGAGATCATCAGCCCACTTTTTCTTCTTAGCATGAATCCCGTCATGCAACTTCCAATATTTAGCGTGGGTGAAGCCGTATTCTTTCGTGAACGAGTACAAAGATACCGGCGCCAAGTGCATATTTTCCCATCTCAATCGGAAGAAGAAATGAATGCAGACTAGAGAAATGAAATCTCATCATCAAATTATCTGTGCCGAGCTTTATACTTATCTAACAATTCGGTTTCTTGTTGTTCATCCTTGAAAGGTTGATGATGGTTGACGGTTTATCAAACGAGAATGCTTTTCCCACTGATGAGTGATAACTCCACGTCCTAAATCATATACTGACCACCAATTCCTGGTATATGCTGGCATTTTCTTCCAAGAGGGAGTATAGCACTTGAATGATTGAACTATACTGTATTTCAAATCTATTTCGGATCACGGACTTGTAAAAGTGGTGACGTGAAGTGGCACTAAAACTTGAGACGCGTTCTCGGATAGATGAGCGTCCTTCATCATCATTTTCTATGAAGAGGACTATGGTTGTGTATGACCCGCCCACTGCACTTCTTGTCATGTGATGGTCAAACACATTGTCTGCTGTCAAAGACAGTGACTTGTTCCCTCTGATTGTGTGCTTCTGTTTGATCCTCGTTGCCGGGAAAGAAGAAAAACTCCTCACAGAGGAGAAATATAAAGAGTGAGGTTCCACTTGCACCGGATGATGCAGGGCTCTGTTTCGAGGGTGCTCGAAAGCGAACCCAAGAAAATTACCGGACAATGGAACGCTATTCGACGATTCTTAAAGTGATCGGAAGATAACGGCCATCACTGCTTTCCCGGAACCGTAGGGCAATCGAGGAGAAGGAGCAGTTTAATTTTGATCCAGAAATGTACTGATAGTACGTTTTGGCTTTTTGTCAACTATCATGACCGAATACAGCATTCGTGCTGTACGTTAGTTTTAATTACGAGCAACAAAAAACTTTCAGAAACTCCCGAGACGGCGTCTCGAATAATTTCTGATTTAATTAAGGTGAGTCCCCCGATTTATTTCTCCGATCTCTCCTGAAATTTCGGACATGAACTGTACTATGCATAAATTGAAGCTCTTTTATTGCTCATAGAGTCGCATTTTCAAGAATTTAACCTGTGATTTCTTCATGTTTTACCGCAAAATGTCCATTAAGCGTGAAAAATTTTGCAGAAAATCAAGACGGGCTGCTGAATATGTTGTAATGAGATAAATGCAGAAAAAGTTGGAAACTGAATTTTTTTATCGTTAGCTTTTTTGGGAATAAGTGTACAGCAGTGCCCCCGCCTAACAGACACCCCGCGTAAGAGATTTTCTCCCAACAGACCAGCCCTGCAGGCAGGTTTTCCTCTCGTCCAACAGACTAAATCCACCAGACTCATTTTGGTTTAAAATTAGCATTGACAATTGAAACTTTAAATTGTTATATAGTTGAATTTGTTTAAAGGACTTCTTGTTTAACAGACTTGTCTGTTGCACAAATCAAGTCCCTTAGACAGGGGTTGCCTTACGATCTCTTTCACTCCTGTTAATCAAAAATTTCCATAAGCTATAAATTCTTCACTCAACAGAGCCATTTGAGAACATTGCCAAAAAAATCTTGAAAAAATGATATGACCCCTTTTGCTGATTCAAACCTGAGATGACTGAGCAAAAAACCCTACTATTTGAAGAATCAATACATGCATAAACCTTTATTTGTTTCAAAAAGAACCAGCAAATGTGGGCAAATAAGGAGCAATAGGAAAGTAATGCTGTATGCATTAGTCCAAATGGACATGAACTGGGTCTGACGACATAAGTCAGGATTTTTTTGGCATCCAACCATAAAAGGACATGAACTGACATGTAACAAGCCAGTCATGAGTCCACTTTACTCAGGTATTGAGTGAAACACACTTTTCGAAGCCTTTATTGTGAGGAGGTCGTAGGGCAAGAATTAACACCTGCAGCATGCAGATGAATGAGGACAATCGGCATGAGTGGTTTTCGACTTCCAACCCCCGTCTTGCAAACACATTGCTCATGCGTCGCCCTGCAAATAAATCGTTGCACTGTTCAGCGTCAGAACGTATCTTTGGAAACCGAACCCTGCAATAAGAGGGGCGATGAAAATTACAATACAGTACGCTGCAGGAGTAATATACAGTACAAGTATGCTGTGCATAACACGCGAAGTTGCCGAATATTGCGCCTGCATGTCCTAAAAGTGATATCCGTCGAGCATTGCAACACGATCTGCGCCCTCTCAATCGGTGTAATCGTTTTATGAGGAATTTTCTGGACTGCAGGGCAGATCCATGCCCTCGAAAAGGTTGAAAGTCGGATGGATAACACCGAGTGGGGGTCGTCGATGAGTGGACCTCCTACAGTATATGACAATAAGAGCGGGATCGTCGGCAGAAGTGAACATGGGCATATTGCGAAACTGACGTGCTCTTGCCTGCTTCACTCCTCCTCCTCCTCCTCTTGATAATGACAAAAACACCAGCTCCTGTTGCTGCTTCATTTCCCCGCCCCATGCACCCGGAATGCTTCCTCTCCTTTTTTTCCTTGGTATAATGCTCTCAATGAATGAAATTGTATGGGTAATGAAGAAGCTGGTGCTGTCGTCAGGAGATGCTTCATTCAATCACTATACACACGGCTTGGATTTCGAAATTTATTATTACTGTATACCATTAGTGGGGGTGAAAACCAAAGACCTTGATTGGGCCAGGCACCTGAGTTTTTTTTTTTTTTTGTTAAATTACAAAAATAAAATTCCAATGCTTGCATTACACCGGCATCCCTGTTCTGACTCTCTTCAGAGCCTAGAAATTTTCATACAGTTAGACCCCAAGATATGGACATAATTGGTGCATCAAGAGTTCCCTAAGTCAAAATTTCCCTTTGAGTCACATTATCCCTTAGACTTACATTAAATAATTATTAATTGGTGTTTTATGTGCAAAATACTAACCATAATTCCATGAAAATAAAAATGTTCTCTCAATTTAAACTGATTCCAGTCAATATATTTCAACACAATTTGGGCATTTGGGGAATGGAATAATATTACCTCTGTACAGTACATATAGAACTGTTGGCTGTAAAAATAATATGAATGAATGAATGAACAGAAAACTTTATTTGCTGCTTTTCAGCGTTCACAAGGAATAACCAGAACTCCTGCATCCAAACCCCCTCCCCACCCAACCCAATTCCCCCAAATACATTCAATCCTTTCAAAGCATGAAACAAAGCACAAACAAATGACAAAAATAAAAGAGAACATTTTTATTTTCATGGAATTATGGTTAGTATTTTGCACATAAAACACCAATTAATAATTATTTAATGTAAGTCTAAGGGATAATGTGACTCAAAGGGAAATTTTGACTTAGGGAACTCTTGATGCACCAATTATGTCCATATCTTGGGGTCTAACTGTATGAAAATTTCTAGGCTCTGAAGAGAGTCAGAACAGGGATGCCGGTGTAATGCAAGCATTGGAATTTTATTTTTGTAATTTAACGAAAAAAAAAAAAAA
>CAJPEX010004748.1:0-19791 GCA_905338405.1 Notodromas monacha | reverse complement strand
TTGTTTTGCTGATTTTTCTCTTTCATATTTCATGGAAAAAATAACCAAAAAGGCCTCAGAAAATTTGGCTTACAGAGATTTGAGAGAAAAATACTTTGAGTTGGGGAGGTTTTTATTGTAGTGTGTCCAGTAAATGGTGCATGTATAAGAGGTAGGAATAGCAAAGGGCATATAAATAAAATTGTTCTAAGATTAGGCAAATGAAATACATATTTTGGAGGAAACCTCAGCTTGACAACAGTATTTTTTATAATCATAGAAGATAACTGTATCAAAACCTCTTTGCATATAAATAAAATTTTTCTAAGATTAGGCAAATTTACTTCAGAAACGCTTTTTTTCATTCTAAGCTTTAATGTTGACCACATTAAAAAAAAAAACTTCAGATTCATTTGTAAAAGAAAATAGTGTCTGAAAGAATGACATCAATATTCAAGGCAACTGCAAAGTATTTCTTCATGATTCAATCATAATAAAAGTATGGCAAGGGAACCATAAAATAAAGTACTGTATTCCATACCAGCAAATAAAAAAGCTATAAAATACATTGTTCTATTCCTTGCATTGGTGTCTCCAAACATTTTTGGAGGGATTTTTCCTTCACTTTTGTTTCTTTTGAAAAAAAAGTTCTTGCCATTCTTTCATTTGCACACAATTTCATACTCATTATGTAGATTTTACAGCAGTTGAAAAATGCGCTGAGAAAAATATTAATTTATGGACTAAAAATGATCAACTTTGTTTCTAAAGGGGCAAGAATTCAGGAGAAGTAAACTGAAATCAGTAAAATATTATTGTTACAAAGCTGTCACTGGACCCAGGGAACTTTGTTGCAACAAGATATTCCTTATAAAAATGCAAGTAAGATTGTCATTATTGTACAGGATTCCATTAACAAAAAAATTGTTGTGAGCTATTATAATGAGATTCCACTTTTATTTTTACCAGGCATTTTTAATGATATATTCCTTATAAAATTCAAATAAGATTGTCAGTATTGGACTGGATTCTATTAACAAAAAAATTGTTGTGAGCTATTATAATGAGATTCCACTTTTATTTTTACCAGGCATTTTTTATGAAATTTTTATGAGACATTCCTTATAAAATTCAAAAAAGATTGTCAGTATTGGACTGGATTCTATTTAAAAATGTTTTAAGCTATTATAATGAGATTCTACTTGTAATTTTTACCAGGCATTTTTAAAAATAAAAAATGTGGCACTGGGAAAATTTGGATGACCTTCCATCATAAAAAGAAAACACGTCACTTTCATTTCCATCATTTTATCAATAAAAACAATTTTATGCCTCAATGTTGAATCCTTTGGATTCAAATATGCGTCAGTTGTACACCGAAGAATGCTGTTTCTTTGCGATTTATGAGCGGGAAACTTCGAAAAGGAACCCATTTAAATCAAAAGTTTTACGCAGAAGTTTCTGAAACTTGAAATAAATCATGATGGCAGCCCTTCTCAGGATTGTTTGAAACGCTCATTTATATTCACGCGGTTGCGAAAAAAATTCCACCATCATGAAATTATCATTATTCAAAAAATGCATTTCAGCTTCAAAAAGGAAATACAGTGAAATCTTTCACACAAAAAATTGATTTAAAACTGCTCAGTTATTGCAAGAACAAACTCGTTTTGGAGCAATTTGAAAAACGATTTTTGGCCATTCAACTGGAAAATAATTCAAGAATGACGTTATTGTGAGCAACCATTTTTTTAAAAAACATTAAAGCCTAATTTTTTTTGGAAGAGTAGAAAAATAATGATAATAATGACAAATAGAATAATACAAGTGGAATCTCATTTTAATAGCTTACAACAATTTTTGTCAACAGAATCCTGTCCATGAGGAACAATCTTATTTGAATTTTATGAGGAATATCATACACATAAAAAAACTTGTTAAAAATTACAACAAGTGAAATCTCATCATAATAGCTCACAACAATTTTAAAAAAAGAATCCTGTTCAATAGTGACAATCTTATTTGAATTTTTATAAGGAATTTTCATTGAAAAGCAGTTTCCTGGTACCAGTGACTGCTTTGAAACAATATTTTACTGATTTCACTTTTCTTCTCCTAAATTTTTGCTCCTTTAGAAACAAAGTTGATCATTTTCAGTTCATAAATTAATCTTTTCAACTGTTGTAAAATGCACATAATGAGTAGGGAATTGTGTACAGATGAAATTATGGCAACATTTTGAGATCTCTTTTTTTGCATTCCAGAAAGAAATTTTCTTTCAAAAGAAACTAAAGTGGAAGAAAAATTTTACCATAGCGCGAGTTTTTTATTTTTATTTTTAACCATGATGCGGAAAAAATTACATTCAGCCACGAAATAAAAACCCCTGGAACTTTCGAATTGAACCCCACCAAGCATAAAATTTTCTGATTTCGGACGAAAAATATGTAAACAGGACACTCACTCATATTAATAAATACAGCACTCAGTTTCTCCCTTTCCTGAACCTACGAAGGTTAGAAAGTGATGTTTTATTTATAAGAAAGCCCACCGGAATAAACTCCTTGACCCGGCTAAAAAAATTATAATTATTCTATTTATTACGGTATTATTATTATTTTTCTCTTCTTTAAAAAAAAAAGAAATTAGGCGACCAGAATACGACACTCCAAAAGGAGTCTCAAGTTTCGACATTGATGAAGGAAAAAAAAATTCTGTTATGACCGTTAATTTTTCGTCAATGAATAAATATGCTTGATGTTACAACCATCAGCGATGAATAATCGTGTCTAATAAAGCGGCGGAATCCCCATGACCCCTTTTTAGAGCATTTTTTCGGACAGGTTTTCTAAAAAAAAAAAAAAGGTTTTTAAAAACTGGTTCTTGCCGAAATTGCGGCTTTGAAAGAAGTGCAGTGGAGTTTATTTTTTCATCAGCATGTATGTAAAGAAATTATTGTTACAGCGAATTATTTTTATATGATTTCATTATGAAGGCTCATGTAACTCAATTTTTTTTTTGCATCAATTAAGTCTCATAGGAGAACAAAAATCGTAAAATTAAAAATATGGACAACGAAATTCTGTCTACAACGAATTTTGCTGATCCTTTGACTTTCCCTGTAGAGAGAGAGAGAGAGACTATTGAAGAAATTGGCTGTAATGAATTTGAATAAATTGTTTTTATGGTCCCAGCATTAAACTGATTTTACTCAAATCAGTTTATCAAAATTAAAATTTTCTTGTTGGTAGGAAAGCTGCTTTTTTTCAAGGTCTCAAACAACTTTGTTTTGTTGTTGTAGCAAGACTTCACTGCATGAGCCAGTATCAGCTAAAAAAAATGCTCTTCTTGAAATTGAAATTACTTCAATGCTCTTCTGCTGAGCTTTGTCATAAATTGGGTGCAATTTGTGACAAGAAAAAGATTCTCTTCTTCACACCACATCAACAAATGAATGAATGGATTAAAAAAAATAATGAAAAAAGAACAGGAAATAAAAAGACCATTTCTGGCAACAGGTGGTGAGCCCAATTCTTTCCCACCCTCCCTAGTAAAACGGGATTTTTTCCCAGGACTGCTGTTGGGTCAGGCTGACTGAGTAGAGTAGCAGATTTTCCAGCAGGTGTTGTGGCTAAAAAAAAAAATTCTCTATTTTGTCTTATTCTTCTTTTTTCTAAATAGCATTGATGACATCAATTTTCCTAGGCTTGTCTGATTGAATGAATATATAGCCATGCAGTGAATGACTGCAAGCAACTCACCTAGTTTGCAGGAGTACTGTGCCCCAGGCAAGTTCCTCACAAAACTCATGCACCTCTTGTTGAAGAGGGAGTAAAATGGGTCCTGGGCTGGGATTGCGATGGGGAAACAGTCAGGATGCTTTGTGTCCCTGTCACAACACCTGGGGTCTTCTCCATCAGACCCTGTAAAAAAAAATAAGCCATCACATCAGTAAAATAAATTAAGTTGCAATCTTTAAAAAAAAGTCCTTATACAGAGTGGCCCTGAGAGTTGTGGACCCAGTATTTGGCAAATTTCTCCAACTAAAAATCAAGACAGACCCAGACAATTTTTATTTTCACTTTGAAGAGTTTTCAAAAGTTAATTTGACCATTATTTTTGCAGACAACACATTTAAAATTACAAGAAAGAAAAATACAGTATGTGATCTTATATTCTAGGCCTCCAATGACTGGATAAATAAGTTGACAGAATGCCCAACTTATATTCAGAGCAAGAGTACATTTGCAAAATTGGTCCCTCACCTCCTTTGTCAAAAGCATAAAGTTACATTTTTTTATTGCTCTTCTTGTTTCTCAGTCCTCCAAGTATAATACCCCAAAAGCATATAAAAATTCCAATTGTAAAAGGTTTGTGTGGAAAATCTTTGAGTCATTGTGAGGTTAATTTAATCTTGAATTGTTACCAGGGAAACAGAGGCATATGGATGAAACAAAACTTACCATAGAGATGTTTTTTACTTTTGGAGATTTGAATTTTTGCAAGGTGCAATTGCATTTCAAATACCTATTTCACATTATGTGTAAAATTTTCAACACAATGCCAATTATTATGTTCATTACATTTGAAGAAAAATTCATCTCTTAAGCTTGCATGTACTCAAACTGAGAAATTGCAACTTCATTGAAAATGCCTCACTATACATTTTTTTTAATATGTAGGCTCATCCAAATGGTCATAGTAACCATGATTAGGAAGGTGGAGACAAGAAAAAAAAAACTGGATTTCAGACTGAATTCAGCTCTTCAGGATTAACTTAAAAATGGAACCATTTTGTTCAAAAGCTCAGTTTAAAGTTTTAAATTTTATTTATCAAATTGTATATTCTATTGAAGCCATCTGAAGAGAGAAAATGTTTTAGGCTGGATCAAAAAGAGGAAAAGTCTTAATAAAAAAATATTTGGTATATCTCACAATGTTCTTTCTTGTGCTCCTTCTTTTGTTTAGGCATCTTTCAAAAATGATGAACAATTAAATAAGAGTACACATTATTATTTGCTGAAAGCTTATGTCTAAACTCCAAAGTTTGAAAACAGTGCAAATTCTTTCACCACCTCTCATGTTGGATTGAAGCCAAATGAAAAAAAAACTGTGTTACAGTATCTACAGACTGCATCAAAATGGAGTAAAAATGTCTTGCAAAGAATATAGCATCCATCTCATCACAAATTTCTTTTCTCTTGTCTGCTCCAGCATTTTTTTCCATTCCTGTTTTTGAAGGCATGAAATAAACTGAAATATTTTCAAGACACTTTATGAAATGACTATAATTGGCGTGAGAATTCATCAATGCAGGACATTTCTTTCCCATTATAGAAGACAAAAGTGGTGATGTATGGAACTGAGGGGGATTTTGCAACAAGCTCAATAGCGGATTCAGTTACACCCTGCTGATCACAACTCCCAGCAGAGCATCCGTGACGAATAAGAGCACATGATAAATTTTTTTTTTCAAATTTCTTTTTTTTTTCCTTTCTTTATTTCTGAAGATAAAAAAAACACTCACTCTTGGACTCAACAGCCAGTGTGATGTCATGGTCAATAGCCTGTCCCCATGCAATGAGCATGACAGTCACTGCATGGTCATGGAAACCTTCATCCCTGTGCATGTGAGCTGAGACCACTCTGGCAGAAGGCAGGGGTCTTCCTGAATAACTCACTCTGGGGATCTCCAAACCTGAAACAAGAATTTAAAAAAAAGAAGCATGAATTCATATTAACAAATGTAGCAGTTGAAAGTCTCTGAGTCAAAGGAATTTGATGAAGGGAGTTTTAGAGCCAGGAAGTTTGGTTTTATTTTGGATAGTCTTATTATCTTTTTTGACGGAATCATTGAAAGTGTTCATCAAAAATTTTACACCTACAAGAAGATGCCTAATCATCCCTTGTGGAAAGGATAAAGTACATTATCTGCATCTGTTTCTGGGCAAATTATTGTATTGGGCATGCACGCTAACGTACACTATAATACCTAAAGTTCTCAGAATTATCCTCCCCTCCTCAAAATCGCAGTGCCAGGCACAACTTGGTACTGGTTACGGTGTCAGGATGTACCTGGCAATGTAGCATCTTCAATGACTACCTTTTCCTGTGTGTAGCATCTTTGATGACTACTTTTTCCTGTTTCCTCAAAATTGCAGTGCCAGGCACAACTTGGTACCGTTTACGGTGTCAGGATGTACCTGGCAATGTAGCATCTTCAATGACTACCTTTTCCTGTGTGTAGCATCTTTGATGACTACTTTTTCCTGTCGCCATTAGAGTGGTAAAACCTTATGAAGGTTTCTGATTGCAAATACTATATAAGCAGCATCCTCATATTCTCTCATTAGATCAGTTTATCCAAGCCAGAGCTTGTTGAGTTGTTATTTGTTGTTATCTGTTTATTCCTGAAATATATCTTAATCGTTTAAACTAGGAATTCCTAATAGGAATCCCGGTCCTGTCCCGGACTGACCAACTTGTTTCATTTATCCAACACTCTACACCAAATTATATTGAAGACTCTGTCCTCAATATATAGGAACTGTGCATTATTGATAGATGTTCTACCTGCAGGAATTGGGAGAATGCCATTGCAAATGCCTTGTCATTGCATTCACCCAACGTCAATAAAGCAAAGGGCATTATTGGCAGCAATCAGCCCCATTGGAACTGTGCATTATTGATAGATGTTCTACCTGCAGGAATTGGGAGAATGCCATTGCAAATGCCTTGTCATTGCATTCACCCAACGTCAATAAAGCAAAGGGCATTATTGGCAGCAATCAGCCCCATTTGGACAATGACGCTGCAATGGCGTTGCCAATGCCAATGTCAAAACGTTCCGCAGCCCAACGCCCCCATTCTTTGCTGGGAAGATGCCTATTCCCTTTGGCTTATAGAATAAAGAAAAATAATAATCTGCATTTGTATTTTACTTCTTTTTGGAACACGTGTTATAATATTTTGCACCAATTTGATAACAAAGAGGCCTTACAAATTGACTGGCAGGTTTGACCCAAATGGGATGTTCAAGTTAATGAGGTTTGACTTGCAATGGGGTAAAGAGAATCAGCCAAGGATTTTTGAACAGCAACTTCAAATCAGGGAGATTTTTTACTTGAGGAAGTTCAACTGTAGATAAATATGTTGTGTTTTTTCTTTCTTGCAGAGACTTCCAAAAAATTAAAATGAATCCAAAAGCTGTGAAGTTTGCATAATGCTATATGTTTTTGGTCTACTATCCTCAATTAGGCTCTGTGTTATTGTTACAAATGCAGATTGTGTGATTTGATTTTGTCATTATTCTGGACACACATGATAGGAAGATTTGAAATTCAATTTAAGCCCCTTTTTTCTGTTTCCCACATTATCATTTCTTTTTTGTTGTTGAGGAAATTCATAGTTATGTGGAATCATAGTTTAAACAAGGTTCACATATGAAATTCAAAGCTTGAAAGTTGGCTAAATATTTTTTTCCAAGAAGAAAATACCAAGAAAATGAACAGCTGCTATCTTCAAACCTTTTTTTCTGTTTCTCTTCCATATGCCTCTCATATGGAAAGAGAAAATTTATGAAAGAGGACTACTTTTGATCCCTTTTCTCCCCATACCAATTTCATCAACAGGTGGTGGTTGCTCTCCTTTGCCTCACAGCACTAAAATTACTGAATAATGATGGTCACAAAAATGTGAGAATGTGGAACAAGAAGCAGCTATTGAGGCTCAGCTGTAGGATGTGTAGCCAAAGTCACAAGCACATATCAGTTAACACTGATTCTGATACTCAAGTATTTGGATCAACTGTTTTTCATTTTTTCCTATTGAAGCCTCCATGGAGAAGAATTTCTTTTTTAAATCATGGTAAGTCCACTGAAAGTAAAATATTTATGCAATATCAGAAATTTATTATGCAAATTAGGAGCTGAAAGGAAAAAGAAAATTTGTATTTGAGGCATGATGTTTTCATTAGGTAAAACCATCGTAGTTCCAACTACAAAATAAAGTCTCAACTTAAACTGTCTGAAATGAAGAAAAAACTCAGATCAATTTTCATGTGAATTTACTCAGTGAATTTGAAAGAAAGATTATTGCCCCTGTTTAGGATGCCTATTTTCTTCATGAGAAACCATTTTTCATATAGTGGTTAAAAACTTTGATTAGCAATAATGTACTGTATTGTTTGATGGTCACACAGATTAAGAATGCAATATGCTCTTACATCAGTAATAAATTTGTGATTTATTTAAATTTCAGAAAAAAATGAATATTAATGAAGATAACTGACCATCTGCATAAGCTGGTGGGAGTAGGCGCTTGAAGGCACTCTGGGCTGACCCCCAGTGGGGTTTCTCCAGGTTGTTGCAGAGCCCAGTGTAGGTCCTGTACCTTTTGGGTTCACAAGCTGGGAACTTGAGGAAGTAGGGGCAATATTGGTCAATCACTGTCTTGGTGGTGTCAATTAGTGGTAGTCCATTTGTGATGGCATCTGCTGGCAGTGAATACCTAGTGGAGAAAAGAAAAGAAAACCTCATTTATTGTCCCACTCCTAGAATACGCATAAATTTTTCTGAATTCCTTGTTGTATTGATTCATTGAAATACAAGCTTTATTTTCCATTTGTCTATGTTCAAAAGGTTTAAAAAATGTTTCCCAGATCCCATCATCCTTGCTCCATTTTCAACTTCAGAATATTGTATATGATCAGCATTCACATAATTTTCTAACAAACTGATGGACTATGTATGATTTTATAATCTAGCACCTCAGTAAAATCTCCTCACAAAAAATTATTTTATTCTGCATTTGGAATGAAGTCTGAATGTCTTTTTAGATCAAGTTATTTTTATGTTTTAACAAAGACAAATTTCACTATGTGAGATTATTTTCTACATGGTGAACCTTGTTGTTTTTATTGTTGGTAATGTATTGTGGTATGGCCATAAAAACATTCGATTGGGGTAATTTATTTATGATTTTGGAATGAAGGAGAATTTTTTTATTAATAATCTCTGCATAGTCATGATTTTTCATTGATAATGATTTGTTAGGGTCCTTGGAGATTTTTGTGATGAGATTTCATGAGTATAATGACAAGAGAAAATGAAGGAAAAAAAGATGAGGGTTTCCTGTTTTGTTCTTACTGTCTGGAGATGATCCTAGATGTCTCCAGAACGACTCTGGCGATCTGGCCCACATCTTTATTGGACAGGTCTCGCTTGCTGGGAGCAGGAAGTCCAAGTCTGCTTTTGGCCTCATGGAATGCATGGTTAATGGATTCATATGTTATGCATGTGCCTGGTCCATCATACGCCCTGTAACAAATAAAAAGGAGAAAAAATGTCATTCATAAATTCATCCAGCTTCAGAGTGATTCCAGAAAAGCCATCCTTTGCTATGACATTTCAAAACATTTATAAGCTACAATATGTAAAATTATCAATATAATTCCAAATGAAAAGTAAATTTGATTAGATTAAGTCAATTTTTCAAAATGAGTCTGACATATGTAATACAGTATTTCAGATTAAAAAATAAATAAAATAAGCAGGGAAAATGAACAATTCACATTTCATTTGAGTATATAGCAAATTTTTGACTTGGAACTGTCTAAATTTCTGACATAGAAATGTCTGCTTTGGAGATGTGCATTTTTCAAAATTTTAGCAACAAAGAAAAAACAAGGTGCACATCTTGCACTTGTGCTTGAGTAAATATGGTGGTGAAGTTTTTGCCAGTCTGCAGGAAATTTCCTCAATAAATACTGTAATAAATTTATCAAAAGTAGTAATGTGAAGTCTTATCTTTATCTGCAATTTAGGAAAGACAAAGGCAGTTGAAATTATCTGATGAAAGGTGAAAAATGGTTTTTACCCTAATAAAGCTACAGACCAATATTCATGCGCTGAAATAAATCATTTTTTTTTTCTATTCTGAGGAACCTTTCTTCAGCCCCTTTTTCTATTTTTTAAAAAGAGATTCCACTATAGCTGCTTCATTGATTCCTAATTCAATTTTTGCAAAAAAGAAGAAACTTTTTGAAAAAAAGAGCCAGAAAGTCTTTCTAGCAAAAAATGTTTGAGTCTGCAAAAATTGTATGAAAATTAGCCAGCCTGCAGAAAATGGAAATTTGCTGGTCTGCAAAAAGTTTCCTGAAAATTTGCTGGTTTGTGGGCCCAAAAAGGTTGGGGAACTTTTGTTTACACAATAGCTCATCAGAACATAATACTGTACTGATGTTCACTTTTAAGAAATATGAAATTCCATGCAACTTTCCAGTTGCTCTGAAATTTTTTTGTTCTTGGACTTGGGATATTCCTGGTACATTCTATGTGGAATCATCATTCTGAATTTTTAAAATCTAGATCCAGTTCATGAAAGGATATTTCAGGAAACTAGGAGAAATCACTGAAGGGCCTCAACAGAATCTTCTCTTCTATCATCTCTCTGTAATGTGTTGCATTTTTTCAAATAAATTTTCATTAGCCAAACAAGAAGTATTAAAATCACCTAATTTACACCTAAAAGCACTTCAAAAATCGTCCCCAAAAATCTACAAAAAATTAAAAATCTTGCAATAGGACAGTAGTCTTAGGTGGGACATTGAATTCACTGTGAAACAGCTAGTTGCTGAGTTTTTCTGTTGGGACTTCAGAAATAAATAAAAAAGGAATAAAATAAATAAATATAAAATTAAAAAAAAATTATAATTCTGCTTAGGAAATTTCTGGTCTATATCAAAGGCTAAAATTTCTGTTTCATTTTTCAATCCGCCAATTATTCTGAAAAGAAAAGGAAAACCTCTCAAGTTAGCTCCAACAAAAATTCAGAGTAGCAATTTCTCCACAATTTTGATTTCAGAAATTTTCTGCTATTATCCCACCACTTGAAATGGCGAGAATGAATTTCCTGTAAATTTGCAGCATGGTGGTGAAGGCGATTAAATTTGTTCCAGGTGACCCAGTTATCGCTCATATTACACACATTTCCCTTCTTTTAAATTAAGCTCAAAATTAGGTTCGAAATTGGACTAGGAAAATGCAAAGGAGTGAAACTTGGTTTTTGCTGCTGGGCTTTAATTATAATTCATAATCTAGCTTGAAAAATTGCGCAAACCATAGGGAAAATGTCACATTAAAACAGTCTCTTTTATCAGCCAAACACAAAAATAATCCAACTTGAATTTTAATTCAAATCATTTACAAGACACACAAGTGGAGTAAAATATTTCCTCTGTTTTGGTTAATTTCCAGGTTTTTTTTCTCTTAAATCTGGCTTTTCAATGAAAATGATTTGATTGATCTCATTCTGCAAATAATAAATTATCTCTATTAGTATTTGTAGCAATTTGCAGTAAATTATACACTTTCCTTGCTTGCCATATGATGATTGTGCAAATCTTGATTTTGTGGAAAATTGCTTGAGGTCATTCAGCAGAAAATTATTGAATTTTTTGCAATTTATTGTGCAACAGCATTATTTCCCCTTACCCTCTGAACTTCATGCCTGTTGTTCAAGCACCATTACTTCACATCACATTTGCATTATATATTTTCAATATCAGCATTGTGTTTGAAATTTTAATGAGGTCCTTCATTATTTGAACAGGACTGTTTTCAAATCTTCATGAAATATATAAAGGAAATAATATAAAATATAAAGGAAATATTGGTGACAACAGAAATCAACTCTGAGTTGGTGAACTTGGTCTGCTTTTTCTCAGCATCAAAGCTATTCACAGGCTCACATAATTTATTTGTCCCTCCAGTTATTCAGAGTGTGAAAAATGGTTTGAAAGTAAATTGAAAAGTGAAGGTGACTTGGAAATTGTATCAAGGTGAAACAGAACTATTGTATTTTCTAAAGCTTCAATGCTGCTTGCACAATTAGTGAACTAGAAAAAATTGAACCAAGTTTTGAACAGCAATGTTTCTTCAGTGATAACAAGAAAAAACTGAATGAGGATTTGATATTAAATACTGTAATGTAAATTAATGAATCAATATACAATACTTTAATACTGTACATCTGTTGGGCATGCACGCTAACGTACAATACAATTCTTGGGAGTTCATTTTCATTTTTTAAATACAGTACCTAATTTTTTAAATCTTGAAGGTACAGTGGATCCTCAGTTAACACACTGCACAGATGAAAAACATTTTGGTTGAAACATTTTTGGTCCAATAGAAAAACCCCTTGGCTAACAAACCAAAATTTGGTCACAAACCTTTTCTGCTATGGAAAAATTCCAAATTTGAGAATTCAAACCTTGATTTTGAGGCTGGAATTTATGGTAAACCCCAAGTGATTTCAAACAGTGCCAGAATCTTAAACTTCTTCCATTTTTATTGTAAAAGGGAAGCCTGTCAAATTTAAGAGTTTGTTTTGCCTCTTTAATCCTCTTATTGTGGATCATAAGACAAATCCATTACCTCAGCAGTTGGGTTTTCTGCAAAGTAGACCAATGGAAATAATGTATACAGTAATTGGCTTCTTTCAGCTGCATGCAAATTTAGAACACAGCAATAATCAATTCATAAAATCACTTGAATCATTCAATGTTGTTATCAAACATATTTCTGAAAATTGAAGGCATAATTGATGAAAGGTATGTAATGCAACAGTACTTTCAAGTGGAACTTTGGCCTTTGGTGTATTTTTTTTATCATCACTCACTGTGTATTGCTTTTGATTCTGATTGGATCAAGAAGTCAACACATAGTGTTAACTTTGCCAAAACTGCAAATTCAAAAATGGGCACTGAAAAAAGAAATAAATTTTTGTCACCTCATTCAACTTATTTCTATGAAATATTTTTGATTGGAGAGCTTTTAGTTCTTTTCTGATGTGTATGAAACTTGCAATCAATATAGAATTTGACAAGTAAAGGCCTGTCATGATATTTTGTTTTATTTTATTTACACTATTTTGACAGGGACCAGCATCTGCACCATATGCTGGAGCACGGATACCAAGACCAGGGGAACAAAATGGTTGTGCACTAATTATTCCAGGACCTGGAAAGTCAGCTGGGGTTGATTTTCCCCTTGGGGGCTTCTCAAATGCCATTGGGTATGGAGTTCTATCTCATTCTTCAAGCCTCTTTTATTCAAATTTTTATTGGATGATTTGGATTCATTTATNTGGAGCACGGATACCAAGACCAGGGGAACAAAATGGTTGTGCACTAATTATTCCAGGGCCTGGAAAGTCAGCTGGGGTTGATTTTCCCCTTGGGGGCTTCTCAAATGCCATTGGGTATGGAGTTCTATCTCATTCTTCAAGCCTCTTTTATTCAAATTTTTATTGGATGATTTGGATTCATTTATTTTCAACTCCAATGTGCAGCAAACTCTCAGTTGACAAACTTGATTGGTTCCAGACAAAAGTTTGTTAGCCAAAAAGTTCAGCAAATTTGATCCTCAAAAAGACTTTCATGGGGAAGAATTTTATCTGTTCTGTGAACCCAAAAGACAACTGAACATGCAATATAAAAAAATTCAAAACCATCCACTATAATCAGAATAAGTTGTTGTTGCATCTTGTATGTGCTCTGAATGCTTTTATAGCTAGTTTTTAATGGAAGTAGCACGGATGAAGTCATAGATTTAAGAAAAACTCAACATCCAGAGAAACACCCATTGAAGGATAAATGGCAGGCAAAAATGAAATTTAATTTTTCACTGCTGCAAGTGAAGATCAAATAGAGATTTTTTTTGGTGAATGAAAAACTAGAAAACCCAAGCACAGAAAAGCAAATACAGTAATTCTGTAAAAGAAAAGCTCATGAATAATGCAGCTGGAAAATTTTAAAATACAAGATTGCACATCTTAAAGTGTGAGAGGAGGAAATAATTTTTATATTGTTGCATAGGTGAAATATTTTCACTTGGGGTTTACCATAAATTCCAGCCTCAAAATCAAGGTTTGAATTCTCAAATTTGGAATTTTTCCATAGCAGAAAAGGTTTGTGACCAAATTTTGGTTTGTTAGCCAAGGGGTTTTTCTATTGAACCAAAAATGTTTCAACCAAAAAGTTATTCATCTGTGCAGTGTGTTAACTGAGGATCCACTGTACCTTCAAGATTTAAAAAATTAGGTACTGTATTTAAAAAATGAAAATGATCTCCAAGTATTGTATTGTACGTTAGCGTGCATGCCCAACAGATGTACAGTTTTAAAGTATTGTATATTGATTCATTAATTTACATTACAGTATTTAATATCCAATCCTCATTCAGTTTTTTTTTTGTTATCACTGAAGAAACATTGCTGTTCAAAACTTGGTTCAATTTTTTATAGTTCACTGATTGTGCAAGCAGCATTGAAGCTTAACAAAATACAATTGTTCTGTTTCACCTTGATACAAGTTCCAAGTCACCTTCACTTTTCAATTTACTTTCAAACCATTTTTCACACTCTGAATAACTGGAGGGACAAATAAATTATGTGAGCCTGTGAATAGCTTTGATGCTGAGAAAAAGCAGACCAAGTTCACCAACTCAGAGTTGATTTCTGTTGTCACCAATATTTCCTTTATATTTTATATTATTTCCTTTATATATTTCATGAAGATTTGAAAACAGTCCTGTTCAAATAATGAAGGACCTCATTAAAATTTCAAACACAATGCTGATATTGAAAATATATAATGCAAATGTGATGTGAAGTAATGGTGCTTGAACAACAGGCATGAAGTTCAGAGGGTAAGGGGAAATAATGCTGTTGCACAATAAATTGCAAAAAATTCAATAATTTTCTGCTGAATGACCTCAAGCAATTTTCCACAAAATCAAGATTTGCACAATCATCATATGGCAAGCAAGGAAAGTGTATAATTTACTGCAAATTGCTACAAATACTAATAGAGGTAATTTATTATTTGCAGAATGAGATCAATCAAATCATTTTCATTGAAAAGCCAGATTTAAGAGAAAAAAAACCTGGAAATTAACCAAAACAGAGGAAATATTTTACTCCACTTGTGTGTCTTGTAAATGATTTGAATTAAAATTCAAGTTGGATTATTTTTGTGTTTGGCTGATAAAAGAGACTGTTTTAATGTGACATTTTCCCTATGGTTTGCGCAATTTTTCAAGCTAGATTATGAATTATAATTAAAGCCCAGCAGCAAAAACCAAGTTTCACTCCTTTGCATTTTCCTAGTCCAATTTCGAACCTAATTTTGAGCTTAATTTAAAAGAAGGGAAATGTGTGTAATATGAGCGATAACTGGGTCACCTGGAACAAATTTAATCGCCTTCACCACCATGCTGCAAATTTACAGGAAATTCATTCTCGCCATTTCAAGTGGTGGGATAATAGCAGAAAATTTCTGAAATCAAAATTGTGGAGAAATTGCTACTCTGAATTTTTGTTGGAGCTAACTTGAGAGGTTTTCCTTTTCTTTTCAGAATAATTGGCGGATTGAAAAATGAAACAGAAATTTTAGCCTTTGATATAGACCAGAAATTTCCTAAGCAGAATTATAATTTTTTTTTAATTTTATATTTATTTATTTTATTCCTTTTTTATTTATTTCTGAAGTCCCAACAGAAAAACTCAGCAACTAGCTGTTTCACAGTGAATTCAATGTCCCACCTAAGACTACTGTCCTATTGCAAGATTTTTAATTTTTTGTAGATTTTTGGGGACGATTTTTGAAGTGCTTTTAGGTGTAAATTAGGTGATTTTAATACTTCTTGTTTGGCTAATGAAAATTTATTTGAAAAAATGCAACACATTACAGAGAGATGATAGAAGAGAAGATTCTGTTGAGGCCCTTCAGTGATTTCTCCTAGTTTCCTGAAATATCCTTTCATGAACTGGATCTAGATTTTAAAAATTCAGAATGATGATTCCACATAGAATGTACCAGGAATATCCCAAGTCCAAGAACAAAAAAATTTCAGAGCAACTGGAAAGTTGCATGGAATTTCATATTTCTTAAAACTGAACAGTACAGTATTATGTTCTGATGAGCTATTGTGTAAACAAAAGTTCCCCAACCTTTTTGTGCCCACAAACCAGCAAATTTTCAGGAAACTTTTTGCAGACCAGCAAATTTCCATTTTCTGCAGACTGGCTAATTTTCATACAATTTTTGCTGACACAAAAATTTTTTGCTTGAAAGACTTTCTGGCTCTTTTTTTCAAGAAGTTTCTTCTTTTTTGCAAAAATTGAATTAGGAATCAATGAAGCAGCTATAGTGGAATCTCTTTAAAAAAAAAATAGAAAAGGGGCTTGAAGAAAGGTTCCTCAGAATAGAAAAATAAAATAATTAATTTCAGCGCATGCAAATTTGTCTGTAGATTTATTAGGATAAAAGCCATTTTTCACCTTTCATCAGATAATGTCAATTTTTTTGTATTTCCTAAATTACAGATAAAGATTGTTGCTAATATTTTGGAAAATGCACATCTTCAAAGCAGAAATTTCAATGTAAGAAATTTAGACAGTTCCAAGTAAACAATTTGCTGTATACTCAAATGAAATGTGAATTGTTCATTTTCCCTGCCTATTTTACATATTTTTTAAAATACTGTATTACATATGTTAGACTTATTTTCAAAAATAGGTGTAATCCAATCAAATTTACTTTTCATTTGGAATTATATTGATAATTTTACATATTGTAGTTTATAAATGTTTTGAAATTTCATAGCAAAGGATAGCTTTTGTGGAATCACTCTGAAGCTGGTTGAATTTATGAATAAAAATTTTTCTCCTTTTTATTTGTTGCAGGGCGTATGATGGACCAGGCACATGCATAACATACGAATCCATTAACCATGCATTCCATGAGGCCAAAAGCAGACTTGGACTTCCTGCTCCCAGCCAGCGGGACCTGTCCAATAAAGATGTGGGCCAGATCGCCAGAGTCGTTCTGGAGACATCTAGGATCATCTCCAGACAGTAAGAACAAAACAGGAAACCCTCAAATTTTTTCCTTCATTTTCTCCTCTCATTATACTCATGAAATCTCATCACAAAAATCTCCAAAGACCCTAAAAAATCATTATCAATGAAAAATAGTGGCTGTATAGAGATTATTAATCAAAAAGCTTCTTCTTTGTTCCACAATCATAAATAAATTACCCCAATCCTATGTTTTTATGGCCATACCACAATACATTACCAACAATAAAAACAACAAGGTTCACCATGTAGAAAATAATCTCACATAGTGAACTTTGTCTTTGTTAAAACATAAAAATAACTTGATCTAAAAAGACATTCAGACTTCATTCCAAATGCAGAATAAAATAATTTGTTGTGAGGAGATTTTACTGAGGTGCTAGATTATAAAATCATACATAGTACATCATTTTGTTAGAAAAGTATGTGAATGCTGATTATATACAATATTCTGACGTTGAACATATAGAGCAAGGATGATGGGATCTGGGAAACTTTTTTTTAAACCTTTTGAACACTGACAAATGGAAAATAAAGCTTGTATTTCAATGAATCAATACAGCAAGGAATTCAGAAAAATTTATGCTTATTCTAGGAATGGGACAATAAATGAGGTTTTTTTTTTCTTTTCTCCACTAGGTATTCACTGCCAGCAGATGCCATCACAAATGGACTACCACTAATTGACACCACCAAGACAGTGATTGACCAATATTGCCCCTACTTCCTCAAGTTCCCAGCTTGTGAACCCAAAAGGTACAGGACCTACACTGGGCTCTGCAACAACCTGGAGAAACCCCACTGGGGGTCAGCCCAGAGTGCCTTCAAGCGCCTACTCCCACCAGCTTATGCAGATGGTCAGTTATCTTCATTAATATTCATTTTTTTCTGAAATTTAAATAAATCACAAATTTATTACTGATGTAAGAGCATATTGCATTCTTAATCTGTGTGACCATCAAACAATACAGTACATTATTGCTAATCAAAGTTTTTAACCACTATATGAAAAATGGTTTCTCATGAAGAAAATAGGCATCCTAAACAGGGGCAATAATCTTTCTTTCAAATTCACTGAGTAAATTCACATGAAAATTGATCTGAGTTTTTTCTTCATTTCAGACAGTTTAAGTTGAGACTTTATTTTGTAGTTGGAACTACGATGGTTTTACCTAATGAAAACATCATGCCTCAAATACAAATTTTCTTTTTCCTTTCAGCTCCTAATTTGCATAATAAATTTCTGATATTGCATAAATATTTTACTTTCAGTGGACTTACCATGATTTAAAAAAGAAATTCTTCTCCATGGAGGCTTCAATAGGAAAAAATGAAAAACAGTTGATCCAAATACTTGAGTATCAGAATCAGTGTTAACTGATATGTGCTTGTGACTTTGGCTACACATCCTACAGCTGAGCCTCAATAGCTGCTTCTTGTTCCACATTCTCACATTTTTGTGACCATCATTATTCAGTAATTTTAGTGCTGTGAGGCAAAGGAGAGCAACCACCACCTGTTGATGAAATTGGTATGGGGAGAAAAGGGATCAAAAGTAGTCCTCTTTCATAAATTTTCTCTTTCCATATGAGAGGCATATGGAAGAGAAACAGAAAAAAAGGTTTGAAGATAGCAGCTGTTCATTTTCTTGGTATTTTCTTCTTGGAAAAAAATATTTAGCCAACTTTCAAGCTTTGAATTTCATATGTGAACCTTGTTTAAACTATGATTCCACATAACTATGAATTTCCTCAACAACAAAAAAGAAATGATAATGTGGGAAACAGAAAAAAGGGGCTTAAATTGAATTTCAAATCTTCCTATCATGTGTGTCCAGAATAA
Source organism: Notodromas monacha (assembly GCA_905338405.1). Classification (NCBI taxonomy): domain Eukaryota; kingdom Metazoa; phylum Arthropoda; class Ostracoda; order Podocopida; family Cyprididae; genus Notodromas; species Notodromas monacha. The sequence goes on along the minus strand of CAJPEX010004748.1, from coordinate 1,047 downwards.
TGACAAAATCAAATCACACAATCTGCATTTGTAACAATAACACAGAGCCTAATTGAGGATAGTAGACCAAAAACATATAGCATTATGCAAACTTCACAGCTTTTGGATTCATTTTAATTTTTTGGAAGTCTCTGCAAGAAAGAAAAAACACAACATATTTATCTACAGTTGAACTTCCTCAAGTAAAAAATCTCCCTGATTTGAAGTTGCTGTTCAAAAATCCTTGGCTGATTCTCTTTACCCCATTGCAAGTCAAACCTCATTAACTTGAACATCCCATTTGGGTCAAACCTGCCAGTCAATTTGTAAGGCCTCTTTGTTATCAAATTGGTGCAAAATATTATAACACGTGTTCCAAAAAGAAGTAAAATACAAATGCAGATTATTATTTTTCTTTATTCTATAAGCGAAAGGGAATAGGCATCTTCCCAGCAAAGAATGGGGGCGTTGGGCTGCGGAACGTTTTGACATTGGCATTGGCAACGCCATTGCAGCGTCATTGTCCAAATGGGGCTGATTGCTGCCAATAATGCCCTTTGCTTTATTGACGTTGGGTGAATGCAATGACAAGGCATTTGCAATGGCATTCTCCCAATTCCTGCAGGTAGAACATCTATCAATAATGCACAGTTCCAATATATTGAGGACAGAGTCTTCAATATAATTTGGTGTAGAGTGTTGGATAAATGAAACAAGTTGGTCAGTCCGGGACAGGACCAGGATTCCTATTAGGAATTCCTAGTTTAAACAATTAAGAAATATTTCAGGAATAAACAGATAACAACGAATAACAACTCAACAAGCTCAGGCTTGGATAAGGCACAGCTGAACACAACTGATCTAATGAGAGAATATGAGGATGCTGCTTATATAGTATTTGCAATCAGAAACCTTCATAAGGTTTTACCACTCTAATGGCAACAGGAAAAAGTAGTCATCAAAGATGCTACACACAGGAAAAGGTAGTCATTGAAGATGCTACATTGCCAGGTACATCCTGACACCGTAACCAGTACCAAGTTGTGCCTGGCACTGCGATTTTGAGGA
>CAJPEX010004747.1:0-19795 GCA_905338405.1 Notodromas monacha | reverse complement strand
CACAGTCCCGCTGGTGTTTTGCCGACGCCCAGTCAGCGCCTCTTCCACTGTAACGTCAAACAGAATCTCTCGCTGGAAGTCGTCCGTCAGCCTGTGACAAATCCGATTAAGAAGGAGAACAATGACAATTTTTTTTTTTCAAAATAAAAACGCAGAAGATTGAAATACCAGACATAGAATAACCAATGTAAAAAAAATTATTAGTAAAGTTTCCGTTAGACCCGGACACGAGGATTTTACGAATAGAGTTCACCGGATAAGAAAAAATCCGCATAAGGGGTTAAAAGACAATTGTTGTACAACTGCATTTGAAAAGAAAAGCGCACGAGATTAAAATGCCAGACATAGAATATTCAATATGGAACAAAATTTGGTAAAGTTTCCGTTAGATCGGGACGCACAGAATTTACGAATCGAGTTTCGTTCAGAAGAGTTCAATCCCTCTCCTTGAACAGAGTTCCATTACCATAATTTTGATTTTGTTTTCGACATTCTTGAAAAGACACCGAAGAAAATGACACGCAAAAATAAGCTGAAATTCCACTTTAATCGCAAGCGAAATTGGGAACGTGAACTGCACCGAAAGTAACAAACTATTTTCACAAATCTCTATTAAAAATAAAAACACTTGAATGAACTTTAGAAATATTCCAATAAAAAATACATACAGAATGCGTACAGACATTTTATGACTCTTTGATGCTATAGCCAACACCTCGAATGCATTTTCGAAGTTTTGAATTCAGTCGGGATGGAATAACTTTCTTGACGAGATTCCATACTTGAGTTTTTCAGGCGTTCATTCACAATGGACCTTTTCAGACAATAGGCACGAATTTAACGGAGTTAGAGCTTCATTTTCTAAAACACTCGTTTCTTCCCTCGAAAAAAAAAGGAAAGCAGACAAGCACAAAGAATACATGCGCTGACTCCGTCTGTTATGGATGCCACATCGAAAAATTGAAGAAAACGAAAAACTTCTTAAAAAAGACTTCTTTTTTGACGAGTGAAAGTTGAAAACAAGTTCCCGTAGACATCCACGACCAAATCAGAGAACTCCTTTAGTGAAAAACCAACGCAATTAAGAAAAGCACACATTATTCGCCTGACCTACGCTTCAACACGGACATTTAATTAAATCCCCAGAAATGCGAGTCAACTAAAACGTAACAAAAGTTTTCGAAGAAAACGAGGTCGAAGAATAAAAAATAAATAAATAAAAGCTTTTCCGCCCACACTTCAAGCAATGAATCACGTCGACGGGTGCGGCACGGAATCATGAAGATTATATACGACCAGTGTATGGATTATCCGGATTATCGAGGCTGACTCATCTTAAAAACGGATCCAAAATAAATAGATCGGATTCCTATTTCCACCTCATTCCCAAACCCGTCATTTGAATAAAAACTTTAAGAGGGCAACACGGATTACGCGGAAAATGACAAGTTTCCCGAAAAAAGAAGACCCCAAAATTTTAAAAACGTCCCAACATGCATTGGAGGAAAAGAAGGAGAAATGAAATTCAAAATATCAATCAGGATGACAAGTCGATTGCAAAACAAGATAAAACTGTTGAGTTTACGAACGTGACCCTTTAAGGAATAGCTGTTCACACTATCGAAGAAGATTGGGAACAATTATACTCAGTCTAATATTTTTAGCGAATAGGTTAGTAAAAAAAAAATTCCAAACGGCGATTTTTCGCAGAACTCACTTCAATTCTTCGGCCAAGTTGAATTTGACAGTTGTTCTCCCGTCAATCGATGCAACTTTGTGCAATGGTTCATCATAGAACGGTTGTAGGTACGGCGATTTGTACAAAGGCGAAACTGAAACAGTCGCTTCGCCTTTCACTGGTTTACCGTATGTATACCTGCGGGGAAAAAAAGGTTAAAAATAAATGAATAAATTATATTCCATGAACGCCTTTCATATCGAATCCATTCGGGGACTCATCCGCGAAAATTGCCTGCGTGAAGTCGACTCCCACGTTCAGCTACATGCCTCAAGGCGACTTTTTCGCCAAATAAGGGAAAGCATGCAAATCCCATCTGACTCTTTCCGGAGAAAAATCCCGCTGGACGCATGATCGGATTTTACGTGGAGTAAAAAATAATGAATAGATAAAAGTGAAGCTAGGAGAAAATTTCAGGAACATTATTCACATTGATTTCTTTCAGCAGTGCGCAAAATTCTAAAATTGTAATACTAAAGTATGATGCAAAGAAAATGGCGCAGAATGTTTATAAAACAATTATTTTCAAAAGGAGAAAAAGCAACCCAGGAGGTCATCATTTCATGAAGCTACCCCAACAGGGTTCCTCCGTTTATTCCTCCATCTCTTAGCCCACATANATTGGAGGAAAAGAAGGAGAAATGAAATTCAAAATATCAATCAGGATGACAAGTCGATTGCAAAACAAGATAAAACTGTTGAGTTTACGAACGTGACCCTTTAAGGAATAGCTGTTCACACTATCGAAGAAGATTGGGAACAATTATACTCAGTCTAATATTTTTAGCGAATAGGTTAGTAAAAAAAAAATTCCAAACGGCGATTTTTCGCAGAACTCACTTCAATTCTTCGGCCAAGTTGAATTTGACAGTTGTTCTCCCGTCAATCGATGCAACTTTGTGCAATGGTTCATCATAGAACGGTTGTAGGTACGGCGATTTGTACAAAGGCGAAACTGAAACAGTCGCTTCGCCTTTCACTGGTTTACCGTATGTATACCTGCGGGGAAAAAAAGGTTAAAAATAAATGAATAAATTATATTCCATGAACGCCTTTCATATCGAATCCATTCGGGGACTCATCCGCGAAAATTGCCTGCGTGAAGTCGACTCCCACGTTCAGCTACATGCCTCAAGGCGACTTTTTCGCCAAATAAGGGAAAGCATGCAAATCCCATCTGACTCTTTCCGGAGAAAAATCCCGCTGGACGCATGATCGGATTTTACGTGGAGTAAAAAATAATGAATAGATAAAAGTGAAGCTAGGAGAAAATTTCAGGAACATTATTCACATTGATTTCTTTCAGCAGTGCGCAAAATTCTAAAATTATAATACTGAAGTATGATGCAAAGAAAATGGCGCAGAATGGTTTTAAAACAATCATTTTCAAAATGAGTAAAATCAACCCAGGAGGTCATCATTTCATGAAGCATGGGGTTGTCCCAAGGAGGCAAATAAGGAGGTAGAGAATCGGGTGTATGTTTTTGTTATGTTATAACCCATAAGTGAATCCATGGGCCGCGAGAACGCATTCTGCCCGTGGAGACCGAAAAAGGCGCTAAAATTCAGATAAAAATCTATCCCAGAAAAAGACGCACATACTGCTCTTAGTTACTCAGAAATACAAAAAATATCTTGAAAATAAAACCCATTCGGATTAGGATTTCGACTGAATTGAACCAATATTCCATTAGTTTTCAATTTTTTCAATAATTTTAAAATACATTATTTGGTTAAAATGGGCTTATGATTTCCATTAGGATCAACTATCATGTAAACCTGTAAACCTGATCTTCCAAATTTTGAAAAATTGTTTACCCGCCGATGACACGCACACTCCGTTTCAGCTCTTAATTTTTCAAGAGGTGCACGGGGTACCTTGGTACGGTAATTATGGTACTACAAATACATTATACCAAAAAAATGAATGCCCTTCAACTTTTGTTTGTTTTCTTAGATTTTCTGTGCAGTACGTTTGAATTTGACATTTGAATATAGAATAAACCCTACTAATTATATGACATGGTTGTTTTAGATTTGCCCGAGTTTTTGTTTTCCGAAGTCCGGTGTCTCTCAGAGCATTAGAATGAAAACATAACCGATAACATATTTTTATAAATCTGATATTTACTTCAAAAATTTGAAAAAGGTCCGCTTTCTAAAAAAAAAATTTCATCATCTAAGTTTTTAAATGTTGAGAAAAAACTGAAGCGAAGAGAAACTTTCAGGAACATGATTCACATGAATTTATTTGGCGGTGTGAAAACTTCAGAAATATTGATGCTGAATTATGATGAAAGAAATAATGGCGCAAAATATTTCTAAAATGAATATCTCCACGAGGACTAGCTAGAAAAAAATCAACTTACGACGTTATTACTCGTGTACGCCACCTTTAGTTGATCTTTCGTTTGAAAAGCTGTTACGAAAGCAGGTCTTTTGTTTGAATTGTAAACAGAAGATCAAGGTTTCATTACAATAAATTATGACACCAGACTTCAGAGAACAAAAACCGCCCGCATAAAAACTTTTCTTACATTTTCTCCATCTCTCTAGTCGTGAGATGTAAATGTATTATCCATATACAGTAGCACCATGTAACATGACTATTCTCATTTCCATTTATTTTCCCATCCAATCAAAGCTTTCATATACAGTATATGAATTTAAGAGGAAATGTAAAAGGATATAAAGAAAAATATGCTTTTTCCAGCCTATACACAACAATATAACAATATCTTCCCCATTACGTTTTTATCCAAAGGTATAGAAAAAAACGTAAAAAAAAGAAAACTCAAAGCCACCCACATGAAAAAAAAGTTGTACTGTACATCTTTTTATCTTCCTTTCGAAGTTGGGTGTACGCTTGAGTTACACCTGCACCGCGTTGACGCAACAGTAATGCTTTAGTTCCGCCCTCGTCACCTCGTTTTACGCTGGTGTGAATAAGGCCCACCTGCGGCCTTGCGTAAACTAAAGCAGGCGAAAGCTCCTGCTCCTTATCAATACACAAACACACACACGCATCAAAATAGCGAAATTCCCTGCGATTTTATGGCAAGAAAATAAAAAAAAAAGCGTAGCTCGTTGTGAATGCATTCATTCTCTCTCCGGCAAAAAATTGGATAGTTGTCCTCGCCGACATCCGTGGAAACATGATTTACGAATACGAGGGTTGGTTCAGATGTTTCGCTAGGCCAAATGAAAATTAATTTATTGAAGTTTAATCAATTCAACCCATCCTTGACATGCGTTAAAATTTGCGTTCGCCAAGGTTGAAACGGGAAAAAAACAATTTTCAAATTATCCCAGTGCTACCAAAAACAGGAAAACCTCGTTACTAAGAAGCTACTGGGAGTAAGAGATAAGATTCGTCAAAACAAAAATATTTACAAATAAATTCGAATAACACCGTGACCATTGGACGGGGACTTGAAAAACAAAATCTTCGCAAGCAAAAATTCGTTGTGACGAGATTCTAGCGTAGTTCGAAAATGAAAAACCTCTAAAATAGCATCCCCTTCTTTTAAATAAATGCATTTTTTTAAATACACCAATAAGATTCCTGAGCGCAAATTATGCAGAATGCGAAAGTTGAAATAACATTATTTGACTAAAATCCGAGAAAATTGTCAGCAAATGGAGAGAAAGCGCACTTAAAATCGTTGTGCTGTACTTCTGTTCATACCGAACATTCGTTGGGTGGAGTACGGTACAAATAAATAAAATAAATAAAAGCTTTTGCCAGAACTAAAGTTTGAGCATTGTTTTGATAGAAGAGGTTATGATGAAGCGGAAAGTTGATTCAAAAAATTAGTTGCTTCAATCAAGTCGGTGGATTATCCATACATAAAAACAGGAGCTACGCTTCTTAATGCGTTCACAAAAGAAATCAGCTATTTCCCAAAATTAAAGGCGAATTGAATCACTTCAGGAAAAACTTTTTGACCAACCCTCGTACAGTTCACAATATTTTATATACACGTAGCCTTTTTCTATAAAACCTTGGCACACGAGGCGAAATTCATCAACATTAATTATAATCTTTGCTCAAATTGAAGAGTAAGACGTACATAGCAGTAAATAAAATTATTATTTAATTAAATGTAACTCGCAATAACCGCCTCACCAAACTCGCCTAATTAATGGACTCATTAAATCTGCCTTTTCCCAGGCAAAATTGTCAGCGAGAAAAAATAACTACACCATTATAATCATCCACGCTAGCATCGCAATAACAAATCCATGTACTGTACTGTTCTTCTGTTTATATCCAACATTTGTCGGGCGGACTACGACTCAAATAAAAAAAACCAATACTTTCAAAAAGCTTTTCAACAAAACTGAAGTTTACGCATTGTTTCGATCAAAGAGGAGATAATAATGCAAAATAGTTTTTTGAAGTCGGTGAAAAATCTATCGATAAAAACGGGAGCGAAGTTCCTTCATGTGTTTCACGCAAACNTGAAAGAAATAATGGCGCAAAATATTTCTAAAATGAATATCTCCACGAGGACTAGCTAGAAAAAAATCAACTTACGAGGTTATTACTCGTGAACGCCACCTTTAGTTGATCTTTCGTTTGAAAAGCTGTTACGAAAGCAGGTCTTTTGTTTGAATTTTAAACAGAAGATCAAGTTTTCATTAAAATAAAATATGACATCAGACTTCAGAGAACAAAAACCGCCCGCATAAAAACTTTTCTTACATTTTCTCCATCTCTCTAGTCGTGAGATGTAAATGTATTATCCGTATACAGTAGCACCATGTAACATGACTATTCTCATTTCCATTTATTTTCCCATCCAATCAAAGCTTTCATATACAGTATATGAATTTAAGAGGAAATGTAAAAGGATATAAAGAAAAATATGCTTTTTCCAGCCTATACACAACAATATCTTCCCCATTACGTTTTTATCCAAAGGTATAGAAAATAACGTAAAAAAAAAGAAAACTCAAAGCCACCCACATGAAAAAAAGTTGTACTGTACATCTTTCTATCTTCCTTTCGAAGTTGGGTGTACGCTTGAGTTACACCACGTGGCGCAACTGCGTTGTCATTACGAAATCAAGGCGGGAGCAGTGGAGCAAAATGCGACCACACTTATTCCGGGTGGACGCCGGAACGCATTTGATTTCGTCCGCTTTCGAGGACGAGGAATAGTTTACACAAACACACACACGCATCAAAATAGCGAAATTCCCTGCGATTTTATGGCAAGAAAATAAAAAAAAGCGTAGCTCGTTGTGAATGCATTCATTCTCTCTCCGGCAAAAAATTGGATAGTTGTCCTCGCCGACATCCGTGGAAACATGATTTACGAATACGAGGGTTGGTTCAGATGTTTCGCCAGGCCAAATGAAAATGAATTGAATGAAGAATCAATTCAACACGTCCTTGACATGAGTTAAAATTTGCGTTCGCTAAGGTTGAAACGGATTTTTTTTGCAAATGATCCCAATGCTACCAAAAACAGCAAAACCTCGTTACTAAGAAGCTATTGGGAGTAAGAGATAAGATTCGTCACAACAAAAATCTTTAAAAATAAATTCGAATAACATCGCGTCCATTGGACAGGGACTTGAAAAACGAAATCGTCGCAAGCAAAAATTCGTTGTGACGAGATTCTAGCGTATTTCGAAAATGAAAAACCTCTAAAAAGCATCCCCTTCTTTTAAATATATAATTTTTAAAAATAAACTAACACGATTCCTGAGCGCAAATTATGCAGAATGCGAAAGCTGAAATAACATTATTTGACTAAAACCCGAGAAAATTGTCAGCAAATGGAGAGAAAGCGCACTTAAAATCGTTGTGCTGTACTTCTGTTCATACCGAACATTCGTTGGGTGGAGTACGGTACAAATAAATAAAATAAATAAAAGCTTTTGCCAGAACTAAAGTTTGAGCATTGTTTTGATCGAAGAGGTTATGATGAAGCGAAAAGTTGATTCAAAAAATTAGTTGCTTCAATCAAGTCGGTGGATTATCCATACATAAAAACAGGAGATACGCTTCTTAATGCGTTCACAAAAAAAATCAGCTATTTCCCAAAATTAAAGGCGCATTGAATCAGTTTAGGAAAAACTGTTTGCCCAACCCTCGTAAAGTTCGCACTATTTTATAAAAACGTAGCCCTTTTCCATAAAACCTTGGCACACGAGGCGAAATTCATCAACATTAAATTATAATCTTTGCTCAATTTGAAGAGTAAGACGTACAGTGCAGTAAATAAAATTATTATTGAATTAAATGTAACTCGCAATAACCGCCTCACCAAACTCGCCTAATTAATGGACTCATTAAATCTGCATTTTCCCAGGCAAAATTGTCAGCGAGAAAAAATAACTACACCATTATAATCATCCACGCTAGCATCGCAAAAACTCAAATCCATGTACTGTACTTGTACTTCTGTTTATATCCAACATTTGTCGGGCGGACTACGACTCAAACAGAAAAAACCAATACTTTCAAAAAACTTTTTGTGTTTTGACTTCAAATGCGTAACAAAGCTAGTTTCTCCTCTATTATTACGTTTTATCAAAAAACTTCAGCCACTTTTTAGATAGCTATTTTTGCCCTCGCTTCAAGGAAGTACACAAAGTGCGTTTGATTAGGAACCCTACCAACCATTCTCCTAATTTTTTTTTCCTCCAACAGAAAAAAAAAGTGATACTGGTGGATTTAAGAAAAAAAGGAACGATTGCAAAGCACATTCATCAAACTAACGTACCGTATACCTTACTCCCCGTGTTGTTCTTCGTCTTCCAGCGAAACAAAATAAAATAAAAATAGATCGTATAGGTGATAATCGTGGATGCTCACCTCGCGGTTATCACAGCGGTGACCTCCGAATTCCGGAACGTGGCAAAGGGCGGCAGGTCGATGTCAACCTCGAATTTGGGCAGGATGTACTCGGCCACCTTGAACGTCTTGCTGAACTCCTGGCCGAGCACGGATTGCCATTACAAGGTCAGTGGGTCGTGTCCGACCAGACTGTTGAGGTGAAGGGGCCTTTTGTGCGGGGCCAAGCACTTGCGGGCGAACTTGACGAAGTGGGCTAAGACGAAGGGTAGGATGCGTTACCCAAGTCAAAAGAATTGAATATACGTGGACACACTCACACTGTCGTAGAAAAAATTGATATTTTTGGCCAAATTTACAAAAAACCTGCTTTATAAAGGAGTTGATGATGGGAGGCTGAAATTCATAAACTCAAGGGTTCATTCGCCCAAATATCCATTCCTTTTTTTATTTTTTCAGAAGAAGCATCAAGTGATTTTTTTTTCGCTTTTCTCTTTCCTGGGTCATACAAGTGATATTCGCTTTCATAGCCTATTCGCCTTCAGAAAATTCGAGTTATGGATGTTCGCGGGGAAAGCCTTCGAGTTAGGAACGTTTTCAATGCAAGTAAAGTACTGCAAAGTACACTTGGTCTAAGAAAAATCAGACAGGGACTAGAAAAAATATCGACGTACTGAGGTATTAAACTCGGAGAAGCTCGAGTTATCAAGGCTCAAGTGTATACTGAACCGGCATTCCGTCGAAGAAAAAGAAAGCACATTCACGTTCTCTCTAGCTTGATACAATCTCCGTAGTAAAATAAGATTTCGAGTGATTCTTTTCTCTCCATTTGCCTCGTAAATTTGGGATGTCACTTTCGGAAAGAACCTCATTAAATAGAGTCGCCCGATCCGCAACTTCAAATTATTTTACTGTGCCAAAAGATTACGCACTTTTTAAAAACAAAACTTAGCTTGAAATTAGGGCGTACGTTTTAATCTTGCAAGTAAAGCGCGTCATTAATTCCGACCAACACAAATATTCTTAATGTTGAATAATGTCCAAAACAGGCGACAGTGGAACTGCCTGAAACATAATGTATCTGAATTACAGCAGGGGACATCGTTGAACTGTCTGAGGGTCGATTTCTCCAAAGTTTGACAAATACAACCAACGGAAAGAAGGAGAAATGATCAAATTGTTACCACATTACTCAAGTATTCATCAGCACATTGCTTTGATCGTAATTTCCATGGCTAAGAATGACGCTGAGGAAGCTAACAATCAAAGATGATTCGCGAATCAAAAATGAACAAAAATAATAATGAAAAATTGTCACGGATATTATTGTGACTGTCTTCAAGGGCAGATGGCACGTGACTTGCAAATTTCATGAAAAGAACGCATCAGTTTCAGCAACACAAAAAGACTAATGACATACGGTACACTACTCAAAAAGCGGTTCATGATTACTCTCTGATCCCCTCGTAAAGTTCAAATGAAGAAATCATACCGGAACTCATTTGGTTCATTGTTTATTCGCCTCAAGATCGACTGGACAAAACCAAGAGAAAGAGAGCATTTCCAGCTCCAAAATCGACAGTAACCGAAGCCCCTCGTAAAATGAAATGTAACCACTCTCGAAGTCGAACTTAAATGGACCAGCAATCAAATTCGACTTGCCCCAAGCAGGTTTCGAGTTGGGGAAACAAGCATTTTTGTTGGGGGAAATAAAGAATAATTACAAAGAAATTGTAATTCGTGATATTCTGGGGCTTACATTGATTTTTCGAAGAGTTGACTAGAATACTAGATGATAAACTTGGAAGCAAGGGTTTATTTGCTTAATTAGCCTTTTGCCCTCTCAAAACGCAACCAGTTACATTTCTACTGCTTTTATTTTTCTTCCCTGTGTGGATAAAATACTGTCATATCCAAGAGGCCTCCAGGAAATTCGAGTTACGGAGCTTCGAGGAGAAAAGCAATTGAGTTAGAGAGGTTTTTCACGCACTATTTTCAAGGAAATTCCGACAGCGACTTCAAAAAATTCGACAAAGAAAGGTACAAGTCAAACCTCGCTTGAGTCAAACTTCAAGGGACCAGCAAAAAATTCGACTTAGGGAGGTCTTGAATTGGACTACAATACAAAGCCCTTTTGTGTTCGGAAACACAGAAAAATGGCTCAAAATTGTAAATCGTAATATTCTGAGGCTGAAATCACTTCTTAAATGAGTTGAAAACATCCTGAACTTGAAGGCAGGGTTCACTTTCCCAATTAATTCTCTCACCTCCTTTTAAAACAAATCAATTTATGTTTATATTGCTTTTTTTTCCTTTCTGTATCAAGAAAATAAAAGCTAACAGGCCACAGAAAATTCGACTTATGGAGGTTTGAGGGAAAAAGCCTTTGACTTCGGGATGTTTTAAATGCATTAGTTCAAAGGGGATTCAGAAAGAACCTGAAAAAAATTCGACTTAGGGAGGTTCTAGTTATTGAGGTTCACCTATATTTGACTCAAAAATAGGGGGGGGGGCGAATGATTGAGATTCAACCGTAGATAGAAAAAAAAATAGAACTTACAGAGACGAAAACGTCGATGCGAGTAGTGGCACTGGGTCGAAGCTTGCGGTCAACAACGATCGCCCGGAACATGACTTTCTGCCCTGGTTTATAAATAGCCTTGTCCGTCTGGATGAAAACCGACAAACTTTTGCGAACGTACTCCAACGTGGTTGTGTTGGAGAAGCGAACCCCGCCTGTTCCGGAGACACTGATGTTGTAAGAACCCTGGCCCAAGTCTCCCATCTGCAGAAGAAAAAAAGAGAACGAAAATAGAGAAAAACGAATAGCGTCGTCATCCTTCGTCCGAAAAAAATTTAAACCTGCTGGTTTTAGGTGTTCCTGGAAGCGAATGTGAACATTGCACAGCAAGGCTCGGTAAATTTTACATTACTTTTCAAACAATAGGTTGGCCGTCCAAAACTTTGAATGATGAAAAGCAAAATGTTGGCTCAAACGTGCGATCATTTGAATTAATTTTGAATTATTATCACTACGTCCACATCTTATCCCAATAAAAACTCCTAATCTGAAAAGTGTCGCCGAAAAAGTTAAAAATCGTTTACAACATCTCAAAAACTACGAATGTCATGAAAATGAATTTGACCACAAAAGTTATGTTGATTCCTTCAATTTTACGCATTGCATTATTTTATGATACAACACGTGGATCATACTTAATATGAGCAGTACAGCATTTTTGAACTCAGTCGGCAAATACAAACCGAATAGTTTCGAAATCTCTGGTTTTCCTTTTTCTCCACACTTATTTTTCTTTCTCAATAATGGAGCTGAACCAGAAAAAAAAACCATTTTTCCTCACTCTCTTCAGTACATTTTCAAATACATTTTACTCTGCTCCGCGCTCAAGTCTATTTAGTCTACTAGCCTGGGTAATGAAGTGGATAACAGCAATTCTGCCTTCGGAGATTGATACTTCCTGAAACAAACTGCTTTCGTTTTACCGTCACATTCCTTAAAATTTCCAAAGGAAGGAGTTCTGTATTACCAGAGAAAACATCCGTTATCGGTAGGTCACGGATAATGGCAGCTCAAGCAGAATTACCGTAACAAAAAGCTGTACTAACAAATCACAAATTTCATTATTTTCATGGTGGACAAGAGGACCCAACGAAACTTTTTTTATACAATAAATTGAAGATAAAAGACGAAGATGAGGGAAAAAAACGACTTTCACTCACGGGGAATTGGAGAATTCGCGTATCGCTCGAATCGATCTGCTGCTGTTTCTGACTATGAATTCTTCCGCCAGAGTCTTGAATGCCATCGATTTCCACAGTAACAAATACTGGGTCGGGCGAATCGTGGATACTCACAGCTACATGGTAATCCGTGTTTGGACGCAATGCTTTCGGTGCCACGACCGTGTAAATTCCATTCCTGAGCGGAACATCGAAAAAGTTAAGCCACATGCCGTCCGTTGTCAAAACAGGCGGACTCTAAGAAGAAATTCAGGGGACTCGAAAGTTTTTCGTTTTAGAGATAATCACGCTGTAGAGAAGGGTAGAAACACACCGGACCAAAGAAAAATCGCTAGAGAGAGAGAATTACGCAGCAGAGAACCCCCATACGACGGGTACAGGGTCCTAAGGAACCAAAATAATTCGTAATAATATGTGGACTCACTCTACAACGAAATTCAAGGGACCAGGAAAACATTTTCAACATAGAGAACCCATATTACACGAGAAGAGAACTCATGGGAAAAAAAAAAAGTTATACAGATAAAATCCTCACAAAAAAATTGCTGTAAAGGTAGTCTACCTGCCAAATTGAAGTTTAACGGGATTTCTATGCGGGACGAGGCCAAAATTTGTTGCTCAAAGCTAATACTGTACAATACGTTAGAAAGAACTGTAGTGTACTTCACACAGCAACGAATATACTGAATAATGGCTGAATGATTCTCGTGCCAAGGCGGGGAAAAAACGTCGAAGAATTCGTTGGAGTACTTATTTCATCATTCTTTCGTTTTGAAACTTCAACATATTTGAACATACAGTAATTGCAAAAGGCGTGTAATTTTTAAACCACTCATAAGTACCAGGATATTATGAAAAAGGATAGTGTTGTTCAATTATTTTAGAGGAACATCGTTGAGTGTTGGAATAACAGAGATTTCGCACAAAAAATTAACTTTCGGAGATTTTTCAAACGTATTAATAAAATAATCATTTGAAAATAATAAGGTAGGACACCGTGAAAGAAAGTTAAAATGTCTTCACAGCCTCAACAATGCAAAAAAGCATCCAGTTTTGACAACTAGGAAAATAGATTTGTCGGCTTTTCGAGGAAATCTCAATCCACGAACAGTAATTTATAGACAGCAATTGTTTTCATGTAATGCCGAATTTTGCCACACTAGTCTACCCCTTGAGAGATGCTCAACACTGATCGTTGTTCAGATCAAAGCACGAAGTCCATACAATTTTCGAAGCTAACACGAAAACTGTGATAAAGAAAATAAAAAAAATATCCCCTCTTCTCTCAATATTACTCAACACTTACGATTTTCAGAGTATTTAAAAAAATTTTCCCCACCGTCCCACCTACCTGTGATGAAAACAGCATCATTATATGTTAATAATTCCGAATAATACAGTACAGTGTTAGAATTTTGGGGGGTTCTACAGTACTATACCAGAACAGTATACATGAATTCCGCTGCGGTTTTCGACAGACCATTGAAATCATTCTGTGTATCTTTTCGATCACACAATGAAACACGCTATGTGAGGTGTGCAATATTCACGTACCGGTAGTCCTCATAAAAAATCCAACTATTGGCTAAACTAACGGAACACAGAACATACCGTATATAGTACAATAGAACCCTATAAGCAACCGAACGGTCAGTCACATGATATATTATCAACAATATACAGTATGGCCCAAAACACTTCGGTGCTCAGTCACGAATTTTAACAGTATTCAAACCCTCATTTTGAATTAACGCAGTGACTGAAAAATAATACTGTACTCTTCGATATTAAGAGCTGATACATTATCCTGTTGAGTTTTTTCAACAGAAAGGGGCAGCTTTTTTTCTTGGTAAGCGTAAAACTAAACGAAGTTTTCTGAATGATTCGAATACACAGTAGCAACATTTTAACGTAGGCTAAATCTGTTTTGAATACATTACAATGAAAATTTCATTAAAAAAATCGGTTACCATTCGCATCCAAAACATAAGCGGGAAAAAGCATGCAAAACACAGCAAAAACGGCTCACCTGGTTTGAGCTGCGACGAACGCAACCACTATCACCAGGATGCCTAGGCAATGAAGGCACTTCAATTGAATAGACCGCGCACACATCCCATCAGTGTTTAGCCCACTTTCACACGTGAAGTATCATCTGCATAAATGGCAATTCAAGGTCACTGGAATTCCTACGGTGTTTTAGAGCTCCAGAACAGATTTGCTTCGAATGGCCGGGAAATGAAAGACTCTGGATCTCTTTCCGACTGCAACTCTCACGAACGAAATACAGTAACTAACCTAACCTAACTAACCGCTTGAGCGCACATTTTCTGAAACCACCGCGCCTAGCTGTGCGCTGCGCGGCAAAAGTTGGGGGGCATCGAAGTGTAGCGACGTACAGTAATCTAATGTTGAAATTAAACATAGGTAGATGTCATGACTTCATGAACAGGATGTCAACAAAATAATACAGTATTTTAAATACACATTGAAAAATAGCAATGCATACGAAGGCATTCTCAGCACAGGAATTCTTCCTCGCGTCAGTTGAACAATACTTTTTTTGTCGTTGCATCCTGTAATATCAGTTTTAAAAATGCAGGGGCATCATTTTAAGCAACCATAGGAATCAGTTATTCGCTTTCGACATTTTCGGATTTTCCCCGATGTGGATGTTACACATCCTCAAAATTGTATTGCATTCTTTCACAATAAAATCAAAGAACTAATTTTTTTCGTAGAATGATAAAGTCAGTGCCTACAGAGTACAGTATACCAAAGATCATCCCTTAAATAGAATCCATAAAAATTAAAAGAAAGCTTTTATGCTACTCCCGATTGATCATTATTCCTTTCTCTATTTTTCCTCAACTCCAAGATCAGCTCCATCCAATCACGCAGAAAATGTGCGCTTGTGCGTAGCTGTCATGACGTCTGCAAGTTCAAAAATCCACTTCGACGTCGACACAAAAGATAGAAACTAAAACTGAACAAATCGCCGTCAGTCGTGTCCTTGAATCGTTTATGAAGAGTTGGGATGAATTGTCAATACACTTGAAATGCAAAACACCCAACGCGAGTGTCAATCATACTCAAAAAATTATTTTAACCAATAAATAAGAAAACCTACACAATAAATACGGTGAGTGGAAAGCATTCTTGAACAGGGACACTGTGAATGATTTTGAGAGTGCATTTTCCAATTTCCAGTTCACACATTTTCAATAATTTATATTTGATCATTGATTGAATCAGGATTGATAAGAAGAATGGTACACCTGGTACATCAACACTTCCCTTTCAAAATTTACGAGTATACAATTAATGTGAAATTAGTGCATCGAACCGAAACACAAGCTTCTCAAGGTCAATTTTCTGTTCTGATCAGGAACTTCAAGTTCATTGATAAAATTACTTGGTGATTGCGCCTTTGCGCATGTAAGTAACTGCAAAAAAGGTTAAACTAAGGTCATCTTGTCAAGGTTGCGCAGACGGGAAACGAAATTGATACGTAACGTTACCTCTCATTCGTAGACGTTGCCATTAATGGATAAATGAGGGAAAGAAAAGCCTTTCAAATTCAAATATACTCGAACTTGATAACCACTGAAAAACAAATTCGCTTCAACAACCAAACCCTTAACGCACAAGAAGTCCACAGAAAAATCGCGGAAAGCATCCACGCCAGAAGCTGTTCTGCGAAACAGCATCCGGGACGATAGTGCCACCTGTTCAATTCATGGGTTGTAGAACGCTTTTCAGACCCAGTTCGCACGTCAGGGTCACACCAAGCACACGCGAAAAGAAGAAACACAGCTGACTCCATCACATAACAGCGAATTCTCAATCTGCACAGACAAGAAACAAAATTCGCACCGCGGAATTCCGCGCACAGACCTCTTCCATCGGTGGTGTAGTTTCTCGCCGGAGAAGGAAGCCACGCCAGCCGTACTCCGCCGCCACTGCACCCCCCATCCCCTCACTCCCTATCCTCATCACTCTCTCCTTTACGCACACTAGTGACAGACTTCAGGGTTTGAGTTTAGTGCAGTGAGCGGTGTCACAGGACAACATGCTATACCAGTTCTAGTAAGGTTTAACATGCTGTGCAGTACTGTGCTTCTCATTGCCAACATGCTGTTCCAGCAACCCTGGAAAGTGTTTGAAGTTTTTCTAAGCGCAAGTACTTATATTAAGCACATTAATCAGACAATAAAAGGCTTTATAGAAATTTATTAATTGTGAATGCAATGAATGAGCAAATGTAGAAATGAGAGGGAAAGTGCAAGTGGAATGCTGCTTGATGGATAGATGGCGGCATTGGTGCAACACAGGTGCTATAAGTGAAATTGAAGAGATTTCCAATAGTAAGGCATTCCAAAAATGTGATCTCAATTTGGAACTGAATTGTTCCTTTGGACAGAATGTGAAATCTCTGACAATTTTTGAAGTATTGTCCAATGTAGAAGACGTTTACAAATGATGACATATGCCTGAGATTGAGAAAGGACTGGACAATTGCACTCAGGGGATGAAAATTGTTGAGAAAGTACACAGCAGTTTATATCCTAAACAAATGCAAGGATGAAGGCTCCAAATGGAAAAATACATCACCTTTCTCTTGAGGAAGTAAAGTTGAGGCTCTATTGTAAGTTACAATAATTCCTAAAACTCCCAAAGCCTGGCACTTTCACAATTTTGTAATCCACCAGATTTATATTCCTTTCAGACAATTTGAAAGGAAAACCAAGAGACAATGTTACAATTTTTTAGAACTCAGGATTTTTGTACCTACAGTACTGTTTTACCCTGCAAGATTTTTAGGCTTATGGGATTGTCAGCCTCACAAGATTTTTGGGCTGCGGGATTTTTCTCCTACAAGATTTCATCATTGAGACAGGCTATATAATGTGACAAGTTTGACAGTGCATCATAGACTCACAAAGGAATTTAAAATGCTTGGAATTGTGTTTTTTTTATTTTCTCACCATAAAAATTCAGTGAATACCTCTGCTTTTCTTCTCCACAAAAGATGTGAAAAAAATCAAATATATTTGACTTCTTTGGATGCCATGAAGCATCAAACCAGTCAATTATAAGCTTTTCAGCATTTCTTGTGGCTTTTTTTTTATAGAAAAGAACCAAAATGACTCACACCCCCTGTAGAAAAAAAACTCATTTTGTTCACAATAAAATACTGTATGTCTGTAAAATCTGGTACATAAATTATTTTGGTCCATCTTGCGTATAGACCACTTCAATTGACTCCTTTGGTAAACTTCATATTTGAGACTAGCAGTTTCTCAAGCATTTCTCATGCATTTAATGACCAGTGCTGTCCCTCAAATCTTTCTTTGAATGATTGGGTCTGTAAGAATGTATGGAATATGCACAGTCTGATTCAAGATTAGTTACTGAGAAACTGGATATTTCATACACCAGGGTGCGCTGGTTTCAATTTCATGGGATTTTCAAGGCAGCAGATTGCCGAATTTTAGCCCAAATGTTCTTGGCTATTTCACGTTGGATCTTTGGTACCTGAAAAAAAATCAGGCTAGGTTCTTTGAGATCGACATCTGCCGCGGCTGCCCAGCTCCCAGACGGGGCGATTGTCCGTATGCTGTTGATGGTGCCTTCCACAAGTTGGCGCCCTAATCCCCAGCCCCTATTCAATGCATTGTCCCTGCCCCGTTGATCCATTACCATGCTGAGTCCCATCCGTTTAAGTGTGTGCTTTTCGCGGGGGAGATGCCTTTGAACGGCGCCGCAAAAAAACCCCTTTGTCTCCCTTCTTGAATTCTGGGAAATGTGCAGATCTGGTCATCTCGACCCGGACCTGCATTCTACCCAGCAGAAGGCTATTCTGGTCTTGTTTAGGACACAGCTTTGGTTGCCGTCAGAAAATGATTGAAAAATACATTTTTTCAAGATCCATACAAAATCACACAAATACCCAACGCACTCTTCCTTAAAAATCTCACTGGGACATGCGGAACATGCGGTGCCTGAACCTGAGTTTTTCCACAAGAAATTTCAAGCAAAAAAAGTGATCAAATTGCAATAATTGCATATGAATAACATGCAAATTATATTTTTTGCGCAAGGTTTCTTTTTCACGGGATAAAATAGATATTTTTATAGCTATTGATGAACAAGTGTGTGTCCGTCAAAAAAATTGGAAGTTTTGTACCTTTACCCCCGAGTAACATTCGAATTATAAATTATGATTTTATGCATTGTCTTTCCGGGGAATGAAGCGGTTCGTTGTACCCCTTGCCTCCAGGCAGATATTAAGAAGCATTATCACGCCATTTTTTTAATTTCAAAAAAAATGTTCCGAATACAAATCAGCTACTCTATTTTCTGGGCAGGTTCGAGTGAACGCATGAAATTCAAAAATTGGAGTGTGATTATCAGGGCCCGAGCTGGGGTGGGAGGCGCCTTTGTGCAGGAACAAATTTGGTGCCCTTAGAAAAAAGACAAATATTGTAAAAAAGGAAAATTTCATATTATGATGCCTGCCAGTCATCATAATACAAAATGATTGACAATTTTTCAATGTTATACTACTAAAACACCTTGTATACCATGCAGATGAGCAGGGGAAAAATTGAGTATACTGTTCTGATTTTACAGGCAACAATGATTTTGTTCGAAAAATATTTTACTAAAAGGTTCCTATGAAAAATCTGCTCAAACCCAGAAAAATTGCTAAAATGGAAAAATACTGTGAACATTTTTGTAACAGGATTTTTGTCAGTCTTTTCTATTCAAAAATGTAGGACCCTCAAAGTTTAATATAATGTTGCAGCAATGATTTTTGTTATTTCACCAATACCTTTTCAGTTGAGAAAACTTTCAATTTTTTTTGCAATTTGCAGAGTGAGTTTGTTTTCGTATATGATAATATTCATCATTCTGAGGACCAAGTCACTTCCTAAAAAATAATTTTTGGCTGATTAAGTGTGGATCATGACTGCTTAATTTGATTTACTTCAGTGTCATATGTCACCCAGAATATTTTTTGTGCTCTGCTTCATTTTTTGGCAATGAAATAACAAGCATAAGCTAGTATTTAGTGAACTCAAGCTGTGTCATGGTGGACATTAAAGTACAGGTAAATCTTGATGCAATGAAGCCACCTGGGACCAATAAAATAGCTTTGCTGTTACAATATTTTTAATGAAGAAACTCATTCAATATTGTGGCCATTGGGAAGGGCACATGAAAAACTTAAATAAAAGCAATTTTTATAAAGACAAGATTTGTTGTAACAAGACTATATAAGAAAACATGGTCAAGTTTCAATCTTCAGTAGATATCCATGACATTTTCTGGCTCTTGTTTCAACTAACTAACTTGAATATAGCTTCTGATACAGGAGTAATGTAAAATATAATTTTGCATATAATAGCAGAACTTTTTTTTATCTTGTTATTTTTGCCCCTCTTACTCATTAATGTATTGGTACTGTTGATGGTGAA
>CAJPEX010004746.1:0-17170 GCA_905338405.1 Notodromas monacha | reverse complement strand
AAAAAAAAAATCAAAGAATTAAAACAAATTAAATGACAAGAACTATTTCTATTTCCAAATATTCATCGCCACCCGCTAGGAAACAGAGCCACAAAGACATTAAAAATAAATAAAATCTATCCAGACAAAGCCAATTGCTCTTCAATAACACATTCAAAAGCTTTTCGTATTGAATCCCGATTGTGCAACCACTTACGCAGAATCACGTGAATATCAGTTTCAGAATCATTCAGTTCCAATTCAAATCATTCGTGACCCATCAGAGAAGGAGGAAGAATAGTTTTGATACTCAGCTCCTCTACGCATTGTACGCCGTTGATGAAATTTCACCTCCCTTGCCAGTCCAATTGGTGTGCACAAACTTGCCAGGCTCCGAAAGCAACTCATAAGTGTGCGCGCCGAAGTAGTCCCGCTGAGCCTAAGCAACAAAATTAAAATGTTTAGAGTTCAGTGAACATTCAAAAAATTTCGATTACAAAATACTGTACCTGGATCAAGTTGGCAGGCAATTTCTCGCGGCGGAATCCATCATAAAACGACAAAGCAGCAGAGAAAGCTGGCACAGGAACTCCCAACTTCACGGCAGAAGCAACGACCTCTCGCCACGACTCTTGGCATGAGTGGATCGCAGTTTTGAAGAAGTCATCCAGAAGTAAGTTGGTGAGAGTAGGATCCTTATCGAAAGCCGTTTTGATGTTCCCCAGAAAGACGCTAATAAGAGCAAGAAATTAAAAATCTCACACATGAATGCAACCTTCAAATTTCCAACTTCAAGTAGCAGATTTACTCCCACCCTTTCAAGCTTCAAAGTGAAAAGAAAAAAAAGGATTGCTGGTTGGTACAAAATTTCAACATTTTCAATTTCAGATCTGCAACTTGATACTTCGATTCTGATAAATAAATAAAAACTTGGACCAAGTTCAACAGAAACTCATTTTCATGCAATCAATTCAAAATTATTCCTCAATTCAGGATCAAGGCTTCTCTCAAAAATAAGAAAGCCCATATTCGAATTTAAATACTGTATTGCAGGTTTGGTCACTAAAAATGGTATGCGTGTCCAAAGAGGAAATGTAATTTCATCCATATTTTATATACAAAACCCCAGCGGGAATCTCAAGAGGGTCGTTCATCCATCAAAAAAGCTGTATGAAAAATTAAGAATGGAAAATTCTAATTCTCATTCTAGAAATGGAAAATTCGGATGAGTAAATTACGCGTAGCTAAAATTCCCAAAGAGTAAATCATGTAATATTTTTTTATTGGAGACATCTCTTGAAGAAACTTCTATCTTGGCGGGCAATCGAAGAAATTAATTAGCAGGAGCATATTTGACTTTTCAATGATCTTGGCGTTCGGCGGTTTAAATGCATTTATTTTTTGAAGATTTATATTTTAAAATAAATTAGCGGTTGCCAAGAATGACGGCTTATCGGGGTTTTACTCAACTACCTTCGAATAATGCATCCTCCACGCCACATGAGCGCAATCCCGCCATAGTTCAGATTCCAGTTGTACTCCTTAGCAGCTTCACGCAACAGCATGAAGCCTTGCGCATAGGACACAATCTTGCTTGCATACAGCGCCTGTTCACAAAAAAAAAAATCAGAAACAAGTTCCGTTTTTTCAGATATAACCCTCTGCACCACTTCAACAAGAACTGGACTCCGGACGTGATAAGAGAAACACTAGCCTTTCTGATATGCTCAACGAACTCATCCCGGTTTCCAGTGAATTCCTGAGTCGGTCCTTCAAGAATCTTGGACGCAAGTTGGCGATCGTCCTTCAGAGAAGACAAACAGCGAGCGAACACCGACTCGCCGATCAATGTGACTGGAGTTCCGAGCTCAAGGGACGAAATTGCGGTCCATTTGCCAGTACCTTTTTGACCCGCTGTGTCACGAATCTTCTCAACCAGATACTCGCCTTTAAGAAGGAAGAAATATTCGAATTATGAACTATTGATCCAGATCCAGTAAATGATCCAAAAACGCTATATCACCTGATGCATCCTTGTAATTGAGGATGTTGGCAGTGATTTCGATGAGGAACGAATCCAACTCACTCTTGTTCCAGTCAGTGAGGACCTGCGAGTTCATTCAAGCAAGAACAACGTCAGAAATCGCCAACAAAAGAAGAGAATTTTCTCTCAATATAAATTGAAACGGCATTCGATTGAGCTAAAAGAAAAATTACTCTGAGAAAAAAATTCCTTGGCTAAACAAAAGATGATACACCCATCATGCAGATTTTTTTCATGTACCCCAGCTTTCGCTTTAGAATTCTTCGAATTGACCGAGTCCCAAGGGTTGCCACCATTGATTATTAAAGCCTATATTTTCAACAACCGCCTTCACAGACGTCACTTGGGATAAGAATGTGTCGGCTGCTCATGAAAATGGCAGAATTACCTCGGAAGACCTGGAATAAGTAACCCTTGAAATTACTGCCATGTCGAATTCAAATAATGTATTTAGAAAAACACGATAGACTGCACCAATAAAAACCAGAGATAGGTGCCTTATCTGTTGAGTGATGAAGAGCAGAAAGCTGCCAGGGTTACTTTTGCAAAAGAAAAAAAAACGTCAAAAAAGGCTGAAATTTTTTCTCCCGTACTTCTTAAATCATTTTTTTCCAGCTCAATCATGACATTTTAATTTGTATCAAGAATTTTCATCAGATCCATTGTGATTTTAAGCCATTAGAACACGGTTTTCACGCATCTCGGAAAATGTCACGAAGGAGCCTCAAACCTTCAAAATATTCGTCAGCAGTACACTGGAACAGCCTACAAATTAACAGGACATATAAGTTTGAAACTTTGTATCTTTGATCCCTCTCCATTTCAAACCTTTTGAAAAAGCATTGGTAAATAAATTACTGTACTGTATTACTGTATTTACTAAGAAGCTCAAGAAAATGCTCATGTGTTCAGACTGTTCAAATCTCTCCTCACAAAAATACTCTCATCACATGCTCAATAAGAATCCCATGGAACATTAAAATAAAGATATCAGCCAACTTCTACCCAGAAAATCCTTCTACGGAATCTCCTCAGAGGCAAATGCACGTCTATAACCCAAAATTCAGGAGAAATTATTTTAAATGGTGCATCGTCAGAGAGAATAATGGTTTCAGAGGCGGACCATCAGGAAGACCAGCCATAAATAAAATAAAACGCCAGCTGAAGAAAATTTCCTCTAACCTCGCTCATTTCGTCATTATTCATCCCCATGCCGTCCCTCATGAGATGGTACGCTTCACAGATCAACTGCATATCTCCATATTCAATCCCGTTGTGGACCATTTTCACGAAATGACCGGCTCCGTCCTCACCGACCCAGTCGCAGCAGGGCTCGCCATCGGCTTTAGCCGCAATGCCCTGCAGCCAAACAAAAATGCCAGTGATTAGTTCGAACACCCACCACTTTCCCGACAGCGATTTTTCCGTCCTAACTGATCCAGTATCGAGAACATCAAAAACCTCCACCTCCCCAATCTGTGGAACATTTTTTTTTTTGTATCGTTCGAAGAAAATTTCGCTCCAGTTTCCGCCTCGTCATTCACGTCTGGGTTCCCGTGTTCAACACTAACACTTTTCAGGGGAAGCTCAACAAATTTGATTCGAAGTCCATTCTAAGGGGTTGGCGACTACTTAAGAGAAAATCGAAGTACTGCGCAGATTTAAAAATGGGGATTTTTCCGATCATATTGATTTTGCATCAAAAAGTCCATAAAAGAAAATTTTCTTGAAAACATTCACGTTCTTGGCGCATACGCAGTTTGAAATCCATAAGGTTTAAAAAAAAGCCTCAAATATTCCTGCGTTACCAAGGCATATTCAATTTCAAGATGCTGGACGAACAAAATTCCCCGATTTTTTTTTTTTCAATTTGAGAACATCACGATGTTGTTTTTAAATCTTAAGATATTGTGACATTTAAACTGACAGATTTATTAGAAGGGCAGGGTTCAAAATTGAGGCGTCTTGAAATCAGCATTCATTTAGACATACAATATTTTTGAATATCAATTCGAGGATTCCTCAAGTCCACAAAAGAAAAGGCAAACGAAGATAGAAACATTTAAAATTTAAATTAGATCAACTGCTTCCTCAAAAAGAATAAGCATACAATGCCGTAAGAAAATTCCTCCTATACTTTAACATTTTCAAATTTCCAGACGATGCTCCGAAGCCCATTTCAGAAGTCCGAAACTTTTGCTAAAGATTTTTACATCCATGAACCAGCGTCATGTTTTTAAGAATATAATCCTGTTCAGGGTTAATCGAACACTGGATCATAAAAGATCCTTTGTAGATATATTCTGGAGGTGAACACGTTTGCACCAGAATAAGAATTAAAAAGGCGACCCATTACAACGCTAAAACCCACGGTTTAACGATCGGTGACGAAACTGGTCATGAGAGAATAATCACGGGTTTCAAGTGGCGGTGGCAAAGCTTCGCGATCGAAAGCCCCGTAAGCGGCGGCGGTGGCGCCCCCGCCCTTTTTTCGTACGCCGCAATTTAGAGAGTGCAGCAAGATCAGCAGCAGCAATAAGCAAAACGGGAAGGGAA
The DNA here is from genome assembly GCA_905338405.1 of Notodromas monacha. Taxonomy (NCBI): domain Eukaryota; kingdom Metazoa; phylum Arthropoda; class Ostracoda; order Podocopida; family Cyprididae; genus Notodromas; species Notodromas monacha. Next base: position 12,591 of record CAJPEX010004746.1, on the reverse strand, counting down.
CATTTTTCTTTTTACTTATAGTTCTCCTCATCCACCATCGGATTTTCACCTGGAAAATGTCTTTGATCAGTGGCCACGCCTTCGGGTTCCCGCCGGGCATCAATGAGGGTCCATAGCGAGCACCTTCTTCACCTCCGGACACACCAGTGCCAACGAAAAGCAAGCCTTTCTCCTCCAGATATTTGGATCGACGGATCGAGTCATGGTAGTCCGAGTTGCCACCGTCGATAATCACGTCGCCCGAGTCCAGCAACGGGATGAGTTCTTCAATGAAGTCGTCCACTGCGCTTCCAGCTGAAAAAAAAATTGAAAATTTGAAAAGCCATCCACTTTGTGTCCCGTCCAACCAAGAACATTATTTCAAGTCAATGGCGCAACAAGAAAAACTAAAAATACGGTGAATTCAACGTAAATTATAAAATAATGAAAGTAGCATGGGTTGACCCAGGTAAAGTGCCTTTTTGCATTAACACACTTGGCGCCCTTCATGAAGAACATTCTAACATGTTTATCAAATTCAGTAACTGAAAGTATAGTACAGTACACTTTAACCTCGATAACTCAAACCTTCCTAAATCAAATACCCCCATATGTCGCATTTTTCAAGTCCTTGTCTGAATTTCCTTGGAAACCATGCATTAAAAAACCTTAACACGAAGGCTTTTCTCCATAATTCGAATTTTGTGGAAGTCTTTCGGCTGTTCCTTGACACCGGACACAGATAAAAACAATAAAACCTGATGAACTTTGATGGGAAGTGAAAGAATAATTCGGTAAATGAACCCTTGCCTCCACGTTCAACTCATTTAAAAAAGCAATTAAAGGCCTAGAACATTACAGATTATAATTTCCTTTAACTGTTGTCTTTCCCCCCGAAAAAATGCCGATTTCCCTAATTCGAGAACCTCAACTCGAACTTCTTCGCTAGTCCCTTGAATTTAGACACAAGAGGTTTGACTCATGAATATAAAAATTATACTATAGTCTAGTCATAAAAAAAAACATCATTTCGGAAACCCTTTGATGAAGTCGAGGGGAATTTAACCACGAATCTGTGAAGAAACACATTTCCCAATTCTTTCAATACAGGACAGGATGTGAAATTCTTCCTTCGATTGCCCGCGCTTCCGGAACTCAATGTTCTTTTTTTTCACAAAAGAGACATTAATTTTGTTTGATAATACCAGACCTTTGACGAGCATCATGACCTTTCTCGGCTTCTTCAACTTGGTCACCATGTCCTTCAAGCTAGTAGCTCCGATAACATTCGAATCCTTCGCCTCGTTCTCCAAGAAACGCTCCACTTTCTCCACAGTGCGATTAAAGGCGCAGACCACGAACTTGTTGTCGTTCATGTTCATGATCAAGTTCTGCCCCATGACAGCCAGTCCAATCAGCGCCAAATCCGCCCTAACAATTGAATTTTCAAGAAAAGAAAAAGAAATGAGTACATTAATGAGTCATCAATGCGGTTGCAGGGCATCGGTAATGATTCAAGTGAGAGAAATTAGAGCACCTGAGCGTGAGATAAAAATGTGCTCCCAATGTCAGAAAAGGTCCACGGAAACGGGTTTACGACTGGTCTGGTTTCTCAACCAGAAACGTGACCCCCAGGAGCCCCACTGTCAAATATTCCCCCGCCCCACCAATGAATTACGGGTCACAGAAACGCGACACGTTACAATTTATCGCAGCGGGGCCGCAGAGTTCATCTCTTTAAAAAGCGCAGAATTAAATTGCGCAACTATAGCTTCTGTCGCGACACGGCCTAAATGCGAAGGCTAACTCAAAAGTACAGTCACAAGTTTAGTGCTGGCCATTGAGATGATGCAAAATAGTTTCGTACGTTTACAGACGTCAACTCGGCAAAGCCTCAGCCAGCATTCAAATTTTTGCTAAGTAGCGTTAATCATGATTGACTCGGAAAAGTTTCACAGGGAAAATGTTTCAGAGAATGCAGAAACGATCGCTAATTTTTTACAGACATTATATCGATAGTTTTCGGGACATTCATTTCAAATTTTGCTCCCCAGCGTTGAAGCGCAGGAAATTTAAAAGTTGCAAGTTATTTACATAAATCATTTTTCAAGTCATAAGAATTTTCAAATGATCGAAGGTTTAACAGAAGTTTGGAACTGAGAATAATTTGTAATATTTTGTGCAGATTTCTCAATTCGATTAAACCTAGAATTTCCCAGCATCCGAAACTAATTCGAGGGTTGCAAGTTGATTGATTTACCTGGGTTTTCAAGGTTCAACTGACAAACCGAATACCGTTAATATAATTATTTCAAGTGATGACCAAAAATTGTTGCAAATTATTTTGTGCTCATAAAAGCTGCCCTTCAAGATGTCAATGGACGTATAATTAGTTGCCAACTCCTCGCAAACTAGAAGGTTGCTACGTCATGTTACCGATTCAAGCAGTTTTGTTCGTTTTCTTTTTTGGCTACACGGGTTCTAAAACAGACGCCTCTGGAGATTTTTTTTTTTTTCAAAGTTCCAAAGTTACCGAAGAAACTTCTTGAGTATCCCTGTTATTTTTCATCTACAATATTCTTCCACCACTTTTTAGCGCGTTTTTCTTTTTAATGGCACTCGGGAGTCACAAGAAGTGACATTCCCGGACGACATCCCGCTGTGAGAAGCCGTGAATCAAAAGGACACCCTTCGCAATTAATTATCAGACACGCGAGTGCTTTCTGGTTTCCCAATACCCGGCTTTAGTAACACAACCTCCTTGAAAATGTGAGGGCATAAAAAAAATGTTTCAACAGCATGAAGAGCTTCTGAAGCTGCTGCTGAGCTCTTTGAAACCACATCACGTTTATGGTGATGAGGAATATGGTTCATCACCGGCGATTTCAACCGCTTGCTCTCCGCCTTAAAAAACCGCAGGTGAACCTTCTTTCATCATCGCAATACCAGATGATTGAACAAAAATACGGATGCCAGTTCTAAGCTTATTTCCGGTTTCTGGTAATTACGTTTCGAAATCATCGCTTCAACTGGACGAGGACAAACTCCCATCAAATAGACGAAGATTCCATACGCAAGCATCTAAGCCTTTCCATCGACCATAACGCATTCCATTCCATGAGAGTACAGTATTTCTAAGCATTTCCCCGGAGGTTTATACAAAGAAACTTGATAAAATATCAAATCTATACTAACCTTAGTTTTCATCTCAGTTTCAGGCCGGTGAAAAATTTTAAGGATCTGTTCGGGGTCCAGAGCCAAAAACATTCCATCTATTGTCCTGACATTTGCCGAAGTACAATTGCTATGATTCGAAGGTTTTTGAAGTTATTTAAAAAGAAGGAATTCCAGAAAATTTCTCCTCAAAAAAGCTAACAGATAAGCCAGTAAGCCAGTAAATGGTCTCATTTCTGAATTGGGGATACTTCTAGCTGGCCAAATAAAATCTGAGAATTGCTAACAAAAGTACAGTAATTGACATCAGAAATTCCTTCTTCACAAGGACATTTCAGCGAAAATTTGTCGATGGATTTTTCATAAGAAATACGCTGTTGAACTACCGGTATTCAAAAATATAACGAAGTTCAACATTCATAAAAAACAGCGCATGTATTTTCAATTACGGTGCAAATGAGCCTCAGACAAAAAAAAATCAACTAACGATCTTAAAATTACGTCCGATACGCTTTCAAGTTTCCAATCACAGGGAGAAGCTGCCAATTTATGCGTTCCGTCGTAAAAAAATGAAAATTGAGATTAGCTTTACAATTATTTATTCATGAATCGCACCAAAAAGATCGTATTAACGAATTTGGCTTCTATCTCATAGCAGGTATCCGTTCGAAAGCAGAGAGACTCAAACGGTCAACCGTGGGTGGGTTTCGAAATAAGATTCTCCAAAATTCCTAGCCATCAAAAGGTTGATAGTTGAATCTCATTACGGCAGCCTTTCACCCAAGTAAAAAAAAAAAAAAAACTGAAAATAAGGGCAGCGTAGATGTCAGGACCACCTACACAAAGACCATCAAAACCACTGATTCACTTACGCTACGTAAGTTACACCCTTGAAAAGAAAAGAAAAAAAAACCTTCGCAACTGGATGCCACCGAAGCGCGCTTGCGTTATTGTACATACACAATTTCCACGAGAAATTTCTTACAACCGCTGGGCAAACACGCAAAAGAGGAACAAATGAAATAAAACGCTGAGCGGACTTATTTAATTTAGTTTGTGAATCAGATAAAATTTGTTGAATGGTCGCGAGTCAGCCAGACGCTCGATGACGTGAGTAGAGGGAGGGCTTTGGTTCGCACCAGTTTCAAACCACCTTCAAGGCTTCAAGTCTGAGAAACCACAAGCGGAGAGACACATTTCTGACAGGGACGCAAATGACACCCAGAAAACCATCTCCACTTCACAGCTCGAGGACTCACCGAGAAAAAACAGAAAGGACTCTTCAAAGAAAAGAAAAAAAACCCCCAGTTACGTACTTCAGCTTGAAGCATTTTACTATAAAACGGAGGGGTTTTCTTAAAGTTGTGACGATTTTCACGCATTATGTTACAGGCATTCGAATACATTTTAGGGATTGTTTCAGAATGGGGTTATATGAAGTGAATGAATGCTACTGAAATCATGTCGAAACAAGTTTTCTTTCACAATGAAAGATTAGGCAGAGTTGAAGGCAAACTATTCACTCATGGAAATGCCTTCGAAATCGTGGAATAAATTTCAAGAACTGCATTAATTCAAGAACTACCAAATACAGTACTGTGCTTCAATCGCTGGAATGAATAATTTACCAGGTTTCAAACTTTCTCCAGGATTAAATTTTCTCAAGAGAGCGACGTGAAATGCCAATAGGCGAACAAGACAGGAAAGTGATTTACAATTTTGCGATGAAATTCGACAAATTCTCAGTAGATACGCGGGTTAGAATCGAATGTTGATCCATCTCACAGCATTTCCAAGTTCAATTTAAAAAAATAGAAAAACTATCTTACTTCAAACCAACTCGAGAATAAACCTTATTTTAAAGATGAAAAGAATTCACATACCGTAATCCCAACGAATCAAACCCCGAAAAAGATTCCAGGCATGAAGCGTACCCATTTTCTTTTCAGTTTCACAACAATTGAAGGAAATACAATTATAAATGAATAACCCCAATAAAGCTATAAGAACACTTCAGCCGGAACCAGGCACACCTACATTTTCCGACAAGTACAGTACAGTATTTTAATGCTGATGCTTACTGATTGAAAAGGTGTCCAAAAAGACAGACAAAAACTCCACAGCTTTCACAAGACCTCGTAAAAAATCATCAAGAGGCTGGATTAGTAGGCGTAAAACCTTGCAATCAATTCAAAGTCAATTTCGGGCGGTTTTACAACAGCAATTACGCGTGAAAATCAGGACATAAAATCACGTTGGAACAGTTCGTTCGAACTGTTCGCCATGATGAAGAAAAATATTCCTCAGAAGAAAGCTGGCTTAATGAAGCACGAATAAAAAGCCTTCAAATGATTCACCTTCAGCTACCAAGAAATGTAGTTAGTTTTGAAATCAAATTTCCAGGAATTTTGCTGAAGTGGAAAATCAAGTTTTCAAATGAGTCACGGGAAGTCCCACACACGATACAAGCAGTATCTTGGAACGATTTCTCGCATCAAGTTAACCAGAAAACGCGATTTCATCATTATTCGAACTGATACTGTTTACTTTTTCTTGCGTTTTTCTTGTTTTAATTTTTGACGGCCGTATTTCGTCATTCGGTTTTCCATCATTCAAGGTCGGAACCGGATTTCCACAGTACCTCAACCATTCGTTGCGTCAAGTCACGGTCGAACGCAATTGGAAGACGCAGCAGCAGTGGATCGCCGAAAATTTTAGCAATTTCAAAAACATGCCAACACGACAAACCTCACTTATTTCTTGAGGGGGGAAAAAAAATTCCCCATCCCCCTTGACCCCGATCGATCACCCTCCAGTTACACTCTTCCTCCCCGTGATTGCGGTCGTAATGGGGCTTCAACAGGTTTACCGGAGCTCCGCAATTTAGTGCCTCAAATTTCCGGAACTTCCACAGAAGTGTTTCGCTATTTATCGTATTAAATTAAATCAGCGAAACATATCAAGTTGAAAATACGGTAGTTGATGAGAATGCTAAAAAAACGAAGTGCGAGCTTTCGGCTTCAGCGCCTGGATTGTGTAGCCCTCATCTGGTTAATTTAAGGTTGCTAAGTAAAAAATTTAAAAACCAGCAGCACGCAGGAAGAAGTTATCTTTACATTTTAACGGATTTCACATTTATTCTCAAGTAATTTCAACTAAGAAGGCCAGAAAGAAACTTCGTAAAAATAAATCTATGCGTTAGATCGCATATCTTCCGAATGAAGAATGAAGAATTTCCTTTCTTTAGATTCCGTCAATTATTTAAAATCCTTGAAGTAAATTTATCAAAGTGATAAAAATCATATCCCACCAATAAAGCATGTTCAGTGGAACAGCTGCACTCAATTCCATGACTCATCTTCACGAATTATCCTAGTACACAACTAACCTGTCTTTATTGTGCGAGCTCCGATCTTAGAATATTCAACCTGTACCAACACCCATAACCTTGATACTCAATTTATATCAGGATAGATATGATGTATTTCGAGTTTAAATCAAATCTTTTGACGTCTTGTGGAACGATAAATCAAATAACGTCGGTTCAAGGGCACATGTATTAAAATCTCGAATTCTGTTCAGAAAAATTGCAGGAAGTGACGCACCTGAAGAATCAAAATTTGTCGCGTTACCGATTCGGAAGAATTTTAATGCCAATACAATGCTTTGAACATCTGCTTGCGATAATCCTTGGTGAAAAAAAAAATAAGATGAGTCAACCACGTTCTACGGGAGTTTCCGCGTTACGATGAAAAAAATTGGTAACGTGATCATTTCTCGAGGCTGTGAATTCAATGCGAAGTTGTATTTCTCACGTGTTCTTCCATCCACTATAATACCGAGGTGTTGGGGGAGATGAATTTCAGTTTGAATAACCGCATGCCATTCCGGGCGTGAACAGCGTGGAGGACATTCCGGGAATCGTACCGTGGAACCCGAGGATAATTTTCCTTCCTCGACCTCGTATCTATCTGTTCCCTGCTCCGCACTTGTCAAGGGAAATTTCTCTGCTTCATCACTCTACCGTATCTTTTCACCCTTTTCCGGTTCCTACGTGCACCACGCACAAAAAACCTTCTCGTTTCACTTTTTGACATTAATCGCCGGAAATCGAGTGAGGAATAAAACGGCCAGAAATCGATGGTGAGAATGATTGAAAGCAGGAAAATTGCCCGCAGAAACCTGGTTGGGTCTGGGATTTTCTTCGAAGAAGCACTTACTATCATACAAATTTTGACAGAAATCCATCTTCGAACCCCTTTTTTTACCCAGTACAATAATTATTAAAAAAAAGGAGACATTTTCACGAGAAAAAAACGTGATTCCGCCAAGATGAGTGGCTTTTAACCAAGAGCAGGCTTCTTTTAAAACTAGAAACTCAATCTCAAAAATCTTCGCCTAACTGTCAAAAGAGGGATATTTCAGGACTATCCGAATTTTTTCAATTCCAAAAATTTCAAATGGCTGGCTAATTCGAAGTCAAGCATTACGGGGAAAAGCTAGGCAAATATCGGTCTAAAACCTAACGGCAGGTATGCGTTCTGAAAATATGTTTTTCAAATCTTGAAAACGTTTTACTTTCAAAGATTAGGATTGCTTTAAATTTCAATTTTGTACCTTCAAATCTCAACAAAAAATGAAATGCCCGGGGTAAATTTTCCTTCGCACGCAATTAATTCCAATTCTAAAAGGTGACAGTATTTGGAAGAAGATGAACTGCTCTGAATAAAAAATTTTTCGAACCCATGAAGGATTTTTTCAACTTCTCATACCTAATTCGGGCGAAGCGTAACGTGGATTTACACGACTGCATTAATTTCACAAGCTTCTGAACAAAATTTTTCCGTTTCAAAATCAGTGTCGAGAAGAAAGAAAAAAAAACGAACGCGATGCCCGAAAAGTACATCTGCGAGAATTACGTCACATCACATGCATGTTAAGTTAAGAAAGAAATTGCGTGCATCAAGTTTCATTACTCCCCACTTTGAATAGACTCCCAGCGACCATACAACAATTTATAACCCCTCCAACCCCCCCTACTTCAAACTCGCGACGCAGGTTTCCAGAAAGCCGTGTTGATAAAATTTCCGTGAAGTGAGCAATCGACGTAAATTAGCGCCCCTCGGCACAATATTAGCACGAGCAACGGGCATGTGAGCAATCACCTGACCCCGTCCTTGGGGGTTTCCTCAACCCTATCCAAGTTTGCCCTGGGCACTTGAACGAGCCCAGTTACCCTCCCACGGGGGGGGGGGGGAGGAATCCAGTGAAGGATTTGAAATACAGCCCCGATATTCCTCGCGGCAGGGAGCCGACAGCGCCACGGATTGAGTTGAAAAAGATGCACTGCCAGAGCATGGGGGCCATGAACCTCGGGTTCAGCGAGTTAACTCGCTTGATCTTTTCCTCAGAGGGGGAAGACACAGGAATTCTTATTTTTCTTTCCATTTTGGTTTTTCTCCTCAAGTATTGTTTGTTGAAGGAAAAGTAAACGTCCATCAGACAGGTTTTCCTCCACTGCAAAGAGGCCATTAATGCAACTCGATGTTTTCTAAGGTAAAGAGTCGAAACTTCCGAAAAAAGCGAGAGGAATGAAATGCAGCGAAGAAAATCCCTGCTACTCAAAGTTGGTTCATGTTGATCGTGGGAATTTGAAACGGGAGATCAAAAATTTTTTTTAATCGTGGAATATCATCGGAATAACGACGAAACCAAAACTGAACTTATTTCGCATAAGCAAATGGAATTTTTAAATCGGAATGAAAAATAACCGCAGTTTTAGAGTTCGGGAAGTGAGCATTAAAAAAGCACGCCTCCGATTTGAGGAAACAACTACAGTATTAAAATTTTTCTTTTTTTCTTATTTGATCATTTCTTTCGACATTTGTCCGTGTAAACGGAATTTTTTCAGCGATCCCAGGAAAGATGAAAACGTCTTTAAACTGTTGAATAGTTCCGTTTCCAAGTGAAATCTGAATTTTAATCCATCATAAACGTTCACGAAATTTTGAAGGAATTCTTGAAAACTTACAATGTAGCACAACTTCCGCAAAATTATGGCGAAAACTCCATCAAAATCAACCGACGTTCTTAATTCGTGAGAATAGAAAAGAACTCCTGACATTTCCGCTGGCACTGGCAGGAAGCGGAAGAGACTTCAAAAGTCCACACACGCAATTCCATGATACAAGAAGAAAACTTATGTTTAAATAGCAAAAATCCCTTTAAATGTCTACGGACACCTTTCAGCATCGCTCAAAGTACGGAGGAAAACTCACGTTTCCGCTTCAGGTCCAGCTTTGCCTTCGCGACAAGCTTCCTTTATCTTCCCTGCCGCTGCTCCCATTTCTATAAATTTGTCTCGTTTCAAACACACACTTCAAAGTATCAGACGATTAAAACGAACTGCGCAATCCCTTGAAACAAGAGTGGAAAGAAATGAGCGGATCTTTTCAAAAGTTAACTCACCTCATTTAATAAGTGCTCTATTAGGTACTTTGAGGCAGGCTTCGTGCGCTAGTTACATTGGTTCGTTAGTGTGCACTGTAGTACTTTCAAACTTTTACTTCATTGGTCAGCATTAAGCGGTAGTTTATTCAAAACGGGGAACTACGGAAAAGTGCGGAGCTTGTACAAGCTCGACCAAAATGTAACACGAATAAACTAGGATTTAAACATATTCCATAATCAAATAATTGAACAGTCTTTTTTAAAAAACCGTAAAAAAGTGCACTTGCCCAGGTGCACTAGAGCCACCACTAGAAAGCTGTTTCTCGAGAACACTAGGGAATGAAATTTAAACATGTTCCACTCTTTTCATAAAAGTCGACCATTTTCGACCGCTAGTTCCTAGCATAATCATTCAACTTTTCCACAACTAAGAACGAAATATTTCGAGCAAAAATCATCAACGGCGTAAATTCAGAACGGGTGCTTCAACGAAGTCACTCGAAAACTGGATCCCGATTCCTCTTATCGTCCAAGAAGAATACTCGCTTTACAATTATTCACTGAATAACCTTCCTGAAATTTACTTTATTATAATAGTATTACCAATGAAACGGTCGAGTTTCACATTAAACCAGCTTCGACGAGAACCACCGAAGTATTATTCCGGTTACGAACAGCGTCGCGTCACTCCCTCGAATATAATTGAGGCGGGACTCGAACAAAAAATTATCGAGAATCTAGGGAAGTAATCGAATACACTTTCACTGCTTCATTAAAAATAGGCTACTGAAGCTCAGAATCATATCGGATAACCTACAAGCCCAGCGAATAAAATGCCCAGTAAAACGCAGAAAATTAAACTCAGCAGGAAACGATTCCAGGATGGCCTGAAAATAATAAAACCAAGAATGAAATAACATCCGATAAGTCATTACACGGGCTATGATTTCTATTTAACCTTGAAGAAAATTACTCAAGTCCCGAGTTGAAAATTGATTTTAAATTAATTTGGTAAAACAGACTAATTTGAATAAAGCAGTTACTCAAAGCCTGGAACATCTTCGTTCTACCGCATCACTCCCGTTACACATAATCCTGTATCGTCTTTCCATAATATAAATGCAACACCTCCCGAATAATTCAGCGTAACCCACACGGGGCATAATAAACCTCGACATTCCATCGTTTTATTCCCGTCGATAAATCCCAAAGGAGCTTCAGTAAACTATCACCACACCTTGTATACAGTACAATACTGCATAAAGATTAACCCGAACTTATCACCGAGTACAAACACAAGGATCAAAGAAGCAACTCCCATGAACAAACTAGGATAACTGCACTCGCCACGCGTCTGCGACTTTTATCAAGCCACTGGAGCAACAGCAGCAGCAGCAGAAACGGCAAATGGGACACCACGGTCCAGAACCGGAATCAAACTGGTTCCGAAAACAAGTCGCGAGCGCAGCGCCAACCCCGAACTCAAAAAAGTATGCGTGCTCAGCAACACACATACCGTACATACACACACATACATGTATTGTATTGTATATGACAGGAACCACACGCGGGAAACCCGACTGGGGACTTCGGTGCCGGTCACGCGAAGGACTGCCTATGGGAGGAACGCGTCTGACTACTTCCCGGACTCCTCTCTCTCTCGCTTTTTCGGTCACCTTGTTTGTTTTTTTGTTTTGTTTTTTTTTTTTTGCACACGCGGAAAATTTTTGCCACGACGTGATGGCGTGGCGAGCGAAAAAAGGTAAAGTTGGAATAGTTCGATAACGACACCAAGAGGCGAGGAGGAGGAAGTAAGGACCCGGTTCGCAGAAAAACCGGGTATCGAAACCTCTAGAAAAGTTGTGAAAACAATAGGAATGACGAGAAACGCAGAAAAACGAAGAGTTGGTGATACCGTATTGTACTGTAAGGCATTTTCCGAACAATAACCCCGGTTTTCCGTGAATCACTGTGCGTCGGAGAAAACGTTGACCGAAGCTGATAAAAGACCACCAAAAGCGATAATTTCGCAATAAATAAAAATCCCTCGAAAGTAAAAAATAAAAATAATTTCGAAGAAAAATCTGCCGGTTCTACGATTTTGGATTGCCTTACTGAAGGAACTTGAATGGGCGGAAAAGAGGCATGGAAAATTCTCGAAATTCAGTTCCGGAAACATTTCAAGTTTTATCGAAATCTCATGCGTGATTTCGATAAAACTTATACTGTAAGTTATACATAATCTTTAGTTATACATAATTATAGTTAGAATCTTATACTGTACTGAACTATAATACAGCACAACCACAATAACTCGACGTTGCCACGCTGCGAGTTTCATCGCTCGTTCAGCGGAAATGGTTGGTACAACAGAAACGAGGATTTTTTCTTTTATCCCCCGAACTGCCATTAAGTCAATCTCGCTCAGCAAGTTGTTCAAATTGCAAAAACGTGATCGACGCAGCCTACGCATCACGAAAATTTGCGTTCGCGCTCATCCGAGGGAACCGTGACCGCCGAAGGCCAAAGTTCATGTTCATTCTTTCTTCCTTCCTCCAGCTTCAACTTCCCAGGTCATATCTGAACATACTAATTTTTTTCAGATCGCATTGACGGGACTAAAGTTTATACTTGGCTCTAAGCCTCTTGCCAACGAAGATTCAAATTATTATTACGTTAGTTTTGGCTTTTGGGATTCAATGCCAACCAAATGTACTTTTCTTTTCACAATACAGTAGTATACGTCGATAAGTAAGTTTTCTTCATCCTACTCCCAGAATAACGCTATTTGTGGTCCGAAGGATTTCTCTACATTTTTTAAAAACTAGGAATAGAATCACCCACTACTGTCGAATTACGAACAAATCAACGTGACTTCATCACAACTAAGGAGCCGAAATACAACTCTTGGTTAAGAGAATTTGTAAGTTTTGAGCTGCATTCGTTTTAGATGGATGGAAATGGGCATAATAAAAAAAAAGATTGGAC
>CAJPEX010004745.1:8021-19800 GCA_905338405.1 Notodromas monacha | reverse complement strand
AGGTTGACGTCCAAATTAATAATGTCGTATTTAATATTTCTAAAATATAAAAAATAATAAAAACAGTTCAAAGGTGCAACTAATTGCAAATGCTTGCGTCAATCGTGCGAACCCTGGTTTTTTTTTTCGTTTGCGTGCAAATACGTCCGGTTTGGGCATGAATTGCTCTTTCGACGCCATGGAAAAAACGGGGAATTTATGGAAAATTGCCGAGGAAATGATTTAGTTCACGGAATACCAATTATGAATTTTTTTTATGGTCGAAATTCCAACAAAATTTGAAGACACGGCGCTTAGTCGGATGGAGCTCAGTTTTCCGCTGCGCTCATTCGGGCAGCGCAAAAATTTCCCAGTAAAAAAAAAAAAAGAAGGCGAGATTGATGTCATCTGGTCAAAACAATCTGAAATTTATTTGTAACACTAATCGAAAAATACTGAATTTCTTTAGGCCATCTGTAGAGGCTTCACAAAGTCCGCACAGAGAGAAAATAAAAATAATTCTGAGTTGCGTGGTGGCGCTGAGTTGCAAGTGGCGCTCAGTTGAACTGTCGCGCATTTGACTCGCAGCCTCTTGAGGACCTCAGCAAGGAAGAAAGACAAGCTGCTGCCCTCGGGATCATCGTCAGCGACAGGGCTGCAATTGGCTTAGTTGCCAGTGCAACACGTTCTTGTCCCCGCAGATGCGTTTGTAATGATCCAGGGCTGCGGGAAAACTGAGTCTCTCTCTCTATATACACCCTGGGTTTTCCGTTGGGTACTGGTAAACCTCCTGTAGAGAGGCCCTCGAACCGGGATTGACGCTTTTTGATGGCACAAAATGCCGGTGTATGAGCGCATCGTGGCATTCGAAAAAAAAAATCGGAGGCCCTGCACTAATTCATGCGCTGGCATTCGAAAATATTTGCATAAACCCAAATGTCGTATATACTGTCATCTTCATCAGTAAATAAGCCATAGTCCTAGAATAATCTCTATAAAACTATTTTTCCTCACACTCTCTGTCTCAAAATTTGATTTTCTAATTCCTGAATATTGTACAGAATTTACTTATGTAAAGTATTACCACGTGAACCTTTTTTCCGAAAATTCTGATGAAAAAATTGGGCGCATGTCATACTTGAGGTACGTCACATAATTTTCATTTTAATAAATTCATCATTATGGTTGCTGTGGATAGGCAAAATGTCTTGTGTGCAAATATGAGAAACATATTTCGAAGATTTTACTTTCTGAATTTTCTCAATCTCATCAATTAAGAGACAGGTACTAAAGTAAATCGTACAACATGGCCAAAGCCTCGACAGCTCTAAAAATTTAATTTACCTGACCAACCGTATACAGTACATATGTAAATGCCACGCAATCTTATTCGTACGATTCTGCGTTCATTTATTTTCGACTCGTACATTCAAGTAAAAACATACTCCCATGCTTGCCATGTATCCTAGTTTTCAGTGACCAAAATTTTTTAATATTTAGAAATTCATAAAATTAGAACGTGTGAGTTTAGGCTGTTGAACTTTGTGCCGATTTCTTTTTACTTGTTTATCATTATTTTCATTGGGGATGCGGTGGTGGAAAACATTTAGCCGAGAAGTTGACATTGTGCATGATAAATGTATTAAAATCAAATTTTGTGCCGTACCTTAAGTATGACACGCGCCCAATTTTTTCATCAGAATTTTTGAAGAAAAAAAAGGTTCACGTGGTAATGCACAAGTAAATACTGTTTAATATCCAGGAATTAGAAAATCAAATTTTGAGACAGAGAGTGTGAGGAAAAATTGTTTTATAGAGATTATTCTTGGACTACGGCTCATTTCCTGATGAAGATGACGGTATATACGACATTTGGGTTATTTATGCATATATTTTCGTTCAACTTCCTACACTGGCCTATGATCTTTATCGGACGTGAGTCCAGAAAACACTTTTCCCTCACTCAGTCTCTCTTTCGTCTCGTTCCCGGTATTATTATTTTTTTCCCTTTCCGTGCTCTCTTTTTGGCACGCAAAAATGAGGAAATACCCCATGGCCGCTGGTCAAGCGTCGAAAGCCGAAAGCCGCCTTTGTGTCATAATCCGCCGGATTTTCCGTCAGCGACGCACCCGTGTACCTTATTATCGCGATGATTTCCTTCCCGCATATTTTCGCTTTCCCCGCAAATATATAAACCGAAGCTCGGGGTCATTGATATGACGGGGATTTTCATTTCATTTTTTTTCTCTCTCGTCCTGCGCTGATTTCACGAGGGCGCGTATTGTAGTGATGCCGCTGAACTAGGGAATAGTTGCATTACGTGCTTTTCGAAGGGAAATAAGCCGTATTCTTTTCAGGTCCCGGGATTCGCGCCTCGTTGAACTTGATTGTAAACACGAAGGACTTTTCGTGGGAAAACATATTTTGCAATGGAGAGACAACATACATGCGACGATGAAAAGGAGATGAAAAACCCCGCTCATTCGTTTATTCTCGCGCGGGAAATCTGTTTTCATTGCCACCGCAATAATTCAGGGATTTTTGAGGGGGAGGGGAGAAAGTTGAATTAAAATTTTTCTTTTCACATCTTTCGAAGTCTGTCAAATCGTACGTTCTCTGCTTCCAAGTATATCGAAGATTTTTTAGAGGGATGACTGAAAGCTTGAAACCTGAGAGATTTCGAATGCCGAAATCTCTCAGTTGCGAATTTCGAATGCATGGACCATCGATTATATCCTTCGAAGAATTTTTTTTCATTCTCGTAGAATATCGCAACCTAAAATGCAATCAGCTGACCAAGATCTTGAGGAATGAAATTTCTACCGCGAAAGCTGGAAGAAGTCTCTACACTTATCCCGGTTAAATGTTCAGGAGATAATTATGAATGAAAACAATGCGAAAGAAATTTGTATTCTTTAGTTAGTTTAGTAGATCCGGATCTTCTCCTTTTGCCAGTTTATCGACGCTTTTCAGTTCTGCTGCTGAAACCCTGAAAGCTGGAAGTTTTTTACTCAAAACGTGCCGTCAATTTATAGCTTGCACAGTATTTTTTGGCACTCTTAAGAAAAGAAAAAAAAATCTAACATATCATTCAGCGGTTTTTTCGAAGTCTTAACAGTCAGAAAATTCTTCCCTTTAAAATGTCATCACGTCAAAGATAGAATCAGTCAGTCGCTAAAAATACTGGGCGATGAACTTTCTTGCGCAAAATCCCTCTGCAATGGCAATATCTTATTTCGGATGATTCGTCGGATTTAAATTCCACAGTTAATTTCGCTCTTTTTTTTTTATAGCGATATATAGTTTCAATATACTGTCAGAAACGTCGGTGTGACGGAGGGAAAGTTAATTTCCGAGTGAAGAGCGAAAATGCTTTCCACCGCAGTATGAAATTCAGCAACTGGAAGAAAAGCACGTAAGAAACGCATCGTGCAATTCAAACAGTCGGGTAATACAGGGTGCACTTCTTGAAAGTAAGCCAATATTGAAAGCTCAAGTTGTATGATTGGAACAGGTTTATTTTATTTTACGAAAAATAAGAAGATAATTCAATGGCCCATCTGTAATATTAAAATCATGATCTAATGTACACTGCCAAGACGCAAAATAACGCGGAAGAAAATCGCCAACTATTGTGCCACTTTTTTGATTTTCATTCTTTCGGCTTTTTGAAACCTTAATAATTAGTCAACATTTTAAAACGACCAGAACTATAGGAGAATATGGTTTTGAATCTGACATCCGTCCGTCTCGAGAAGCGATTTCACATCAATGTTCTCCGCTCCTCGAAAGAAATGGATTTGAAATTACTTTCAAGTTGAAAAAACGAAACAAAACAATCGAGAACTTCTTCCGCAGAAAAAAAATATTCTGGACAACCAATTATTCGAGACGAGACACCACGGTGATGGTGATAGAAATCTGTTCGCTCACAGAAAATGTGCCTTCCCAAAAATTTAAAATTTCCATGCAAAACGCGAGAATCCGGAAACGATGAACAATCGACAGAGAAGCCCCGTTATAGTTCACTATTAATGAGCCTTATTCAAAAGAGAATCCAAAACGAGATCCCGCCTCAACATCAACACCATCAAAAAGAAATCTACAACAAAAAATTCATCACCATCATCCATCGCATTCATGTCACACACACCAAAAAAACGCTCCGAAGAGGTCCCGCAGAGAAATACGTCAGGATGCGGGGATAAACAAAATAAAATAAAATAAAATAACCCACACAAAAGGTAAAGCATCTCAGTCAAGTCAGTCAGTCAGTCAGTCAGACTTTTCCGATACGGCTCCAATCAACACGGCATCAAAAAATGTGCACGCAGAAACAAACGCCGGGCGCCTGTCTCTCTCTCTCTCATTCTCATGGGTTCGCTTCTTTTTTTTTTCGTCGTTCATGCAAATCCCGTATATAACGACACTCGACAAAAGGCCTTGCCTTCCCCGTGGCCCAGATCATCCCTACGGTGACAATTATGCGCATAATCTCGCCAGAGGTTGTCCGTCACAGGGAAAAGCAGCTGATGAATGCGCAATCCGAGAGCTGAGGGTATTCTTGCCTTTTTCGGGAAGGGGCGGGATCCGAAATATATTTTTCCTTTTCTATATAGTCCGTCTGTCTCACTCTCTCCTAATTTTAAAATGAAAAAAAAAACCATCAGTCCAGTTGTAGAAGTTATTCACTCTATTTTGTGTTGGCCCAGTTCAGAACGGCCTTGAACTTTTTCATGATACGACTGTCAACGGATCAAAGCTTATTTTTTGAAAATTAAATTATACGTTATTTGGATTTTTCCTGAATATTTTTTCTTCAGAGAGTTCTCTCAGAATTTGTTTAGTCGACAAAACGAAGTACTGTATATTCTGCAACTACAGCATTAAATTTTAATTTTCGTGTGTTCTACAAATTTTACTCAAATAATTTGTTCATCGGATCGATGTTGTAAAGCGAAGCACATTTTTCAAATATTCAATGATATTTTTGGTGCGTTCTGAAGATTAGAAAAATTTACGGACAACTTGTTCACCTGATAAACGGTGAAACGACGATGAACAAAAACTTTTGTTTTGACAAAGGTTTCGAAAAATTTTGTAAAAGGATGCATTCCAGACGGTTTGGAAAAGCGTTGTTTCTCATCAAATGCTCAACAAGCAAGAAATCCAGCAAAATTTTGAAAAGATTAACAAACATATACATATATTTATGAATGAAGCAACCTATGATTTCGCCAAATCATTTCGAAACATATACGGAAATCCACACGGAACTCGGAAAATTTTCTAAATGGGCCTAAAAATAAAAAACTGGACTAAATAAATAACTTTCAAGACAAAAACATTCGACCCGATTTCAAACTTGTAATCTCAGCAAGATTTGAGGCGATGAATATAGTACTTTACGATTTCTCAAAAATTTAAATATTTTAAAGAAGTTTGCGCATGTAAGTAGAAAACTTTCATAAAAGAAACCTCAGCCAATATGATGGAAACATAAAACTGATGTCATAATATCCCGTGTCAAGGAAATAGGATGCAATACTTTGTATGTTTGACGACAATTTAAGAGAAAAGGAATGAAATTTGAAAACCCCGAGGAAAGCGATTTCTAAACCTCCTTTCTTCGGATTATTCCTAAAAAAAAAAATCAAGCCGAGTTTTCCCTGGAAATGCCGAGGAATTCATCCTTTCTAATTTTCAGGACGAAAAACACACGCGTTTGTTCGGATGCTTCAAAAGATTAGTTTGACCAGAACTCGTGCTTCTGCGGAAACATGTCAAACTCAATTTTTTACGACACGTAGGAACTGCTCAAAACTTGATTATTTAGCCAACAACACAAATTTTCCAGGATTAGCGAAAGAACCGCTCGGAAAATGCGAAGAATATTTGGATTCTCAACGGAGGAACCGCTTTAATCCGTTGCGTGTCGCCCCGTGCTTCAAAAATGTGTCTTCCGAATAAACGCTGTACTGTACACTTCAAAGCCGAATACGGTATTCCTCTGAAAATAAAGCTTGAAATTGTATGATTCAGTAAAAGAAAAAAATATTGTCCATGAGTAGAGAATGAACAGCTTGGAAAATGCGTGGAATATTTTGATTATTAACGGAGGAACCGCTTTAATCCGTTGTGTATCGTCACATGCGTGAAAAATTTAGTTTGACCATGATCCGCTGCTTCGGACTTTTGAGAACTCTTCAAGCTGAAATATTCCTATGAAGGAAATGCTCTCAAATTGATTTTTTTCGGTCAAAGGCCATTGTTAAGGATTAAAGAATGACCTGCTTGAAAAGACAAAAGAATTCAAAGAATTTTTGGGTCATTCACCGAGGCAAACGTTTCAGTCTGTTGCGGATCGTCGCATGATACGTAAACAAAATACTTTGCCCAGGATCCATTGCTTTGGACTTTTGGAAACAATTCAGGTTCGAATATGCCGATGGACAAAGAACTTTCAAATGCATAGAAATTGAACCTTGATAACTCAAACCTCTCGAAGTCAAAATTTTCTCAAGCCCCCTCTGAATTGCCATGGAAAAACCCCATTATAAACCTCTCTAACTCAAATGATTTTCCTCTTGAGCCTTTGTATCTCAGCCGTTTTGAAATTATTTTCTTGGAACAGGAAAGAGAAAAGCAATACACTAGAATTCCATAACAATAAATCTCGTTATAACAAAAATTTTTTATAACGAAAGTTTGCTGTAACAAGATTTTACTGCACAAAAGTAACTTGATGCGTTTCAAAAGAGGTGAAAGAAAATTTGGGCAAATTAATGAACTCCCGCCTCCAAATTCAGCATCGTGTCAACTTATTTCATAAGCAATTTAAGGCCCAGAATACCACCATTTAGAATTTTCTTGCAATTCTTCCATGTTCTTTTTTGTAAAAACCTTTGTCGGTTTACCATCCAATAACAGGTAAAGCAAAAAAATATCTTTCTTTTTAGTAAAACTATTGAAATTCGACTTTTGGAGCTCGACAGGCTTGACTGCATATAGTCAGGTCAGGTCCAACAAGTTTGTTCAGCGATTGAAGAATGAACTGCCTGGAAAATGCGAAGAATACCCTCGATCACGCGCAGGGTGGTGGTGGTGGCTCCGGCACCGGCTCTATATTCTCGCCGCTGTCGCCGCCCAATTCGGCACTGCGGTGGGGGGGATAATTTCAAAACTTTCAAAAAATCGACGCCGTGACTTTTTCATTGAACCGCTTTGATCTATATATTCTTTCAAACAAGAGCCAGGGAACGGAACAGCAGCAGTCGGAAAGGCGAAATATGCCGGCTTTTGTGGAGCTTCGGTTCTCTCCATCGATGTATGCGCATCGGATCACGCCTCGGACATCTGCGGAAGTCATCCCCACCACCCTTCTTTCTTTTTCCCCCCTTAACAGGGGGGGGGGTTTAAATCATAGACCCCCGGAAATATTTCAACTACCCCCTTTACCCCGCTTTTATAGCCCGCAGACCGGAACAAGCTGCGGCCGGCATAAAGACCAAATTGACCGTGGGGTAATTTCACGCCAATTTACGACCCCTTTGACTCGGATGTTTCATACAAAGGCCAGCGTCACGTACTAAACCCGATTTGAAAATATGGCATCGAATCAAAGAATTGAAGCCAGGAGATTAAAGGTTGTCGGAAATCCCTCAACGGAATTGAGAGGTGATGTGAGAGACGGGAATTATGCTGTCATCGCGAGGCTTAATTTCTTGCCATGAAAAATAAAAGCAAAAAATCGGGAAAATTCTACGAAAAAATGCTAATCAGCTCCTAAATTCAGGGCTATGAAATTTGCTGCAAAAAGCCTGATTATAATTGCCTTTGGATACGTAGGACTACGAAAAATCTCGAGGATTTCAAGCGGTTGGATTGTGCAGTGCAGTGGATTGAACATGATTGAACATTTCCGCAAAATGAACGCATTTTTCATTTGATCGACTTGAGATTCATTCATTGGTGGAATTAATCAGTCAGATCACCTAGAAAAAAAACCATGGAGTGTCAGAAGCAGTTGGAAAAATATTAAAGTTATTACTGGAAAGCTACGGTAATTCTTGTCCCGAGAAGAGGGAATCTATATTTTCTCATCTCATTTCATTGAAGCGATCAAGGGGTTATTCTTGAAATGGAACTACTGTATATACATCATTTATTTTGGAGAGTTAAAAAAGTACTTAATAAATTCAGTACTGCGCATCGTATATTCTCGGTTAAACTTGGTATTATTCGTAACATTTCTGATGCTAAAAATCAACCAAATGCACAACTGTACCCATGTTCAGCCCAAAAAGTTCAGCCGCTTCTTTTCGGATGTTTAATCTGTTCCCGGTCAGGTTTTTACTTCACCCCGATCAGAAATCCCAGGGTAATGACTTTCCCAGATAAAAAAAAATATAAATAAATCTTACGGTCATCCAGCGGAGAAAAAAAAACTCTTTTTTGTTGTTGCGAAGCTTCACTGCCGCAAAAAGGAATCAGGGGGAACCCTTACGTCATCGACGTTTGTTTCTCCCCCCCGACACACGCGCACAAAAGCAGAGCGAATCCTGCCAATCTCATCCCTTCCCGATCGCCGAACAAGCTTTCATGTCTTCTCTTTTTTTTCTCAAATCTCTTTTTCTATCCCCTCAACAACGACGAGTGAAAATCAATGACGCGTCCCTGAATATCCTTGATCACCCCTCGCAAAAAAAAAAAAAAAAAAAAAAAAATCCGCCTGAAAACTTTGAGGAATATCGGCAGAAAAAGTGGTGCCGTCATTTTTGCCTCGAGTCAGAAGAACGTTGAAATCCAGCGAGAGGTTTTGATGGAAATATTTTTTCCAAAATTCGAATATCATTTATGTTTTACAATAGGTTTTAAATTTCGACATTGCAATCCCGGGTTTAGCTCAAAATCGTTCCAATCTCCCAAGAAGTTTCGTAAAAATAGTAACTGCGCGGGTCTGATTTCAGCAGCAATAGAACAACATGCCTCACCCGAAAATCCACAATTTTCCTCACTGAAATCCACTTAATTTCCATGTTCTGCAGACTTTCCGCGCCTCATTCGCGAGTCTCTTGCTTTTTTCGTAATGAAAAATCACATTTCAAATTGATCGCCTTGAGAAAACCATCGTTGGAAGCTGGCGTTCTTTTGGACACCACGGCTTTTTTTCTCTCTCGGGAGAATCGCAAAATTCGCCATCCTTTTTTTTTTCCCCAACCCGCGGAAAACGTTGAATATGCTGAAAAATGACGCGAAAAAAGGGGGCAGAAAAAGAAAAGGTTACACGTCGGCTAATACAACGCATTAGACACAGGGGGTGAGAAAGAGACGCAATGCATAAAAAAATATCTGGGGAATAAAATGTCCACCGGGGGGGGTTGAAAAAGAGGGGTAAAAAGTCAGGCAATGTGTTCATATGGGAAGCCAGTGGATGATACAGATGTAACCGCAATGGCAACACCCCGGGTTTCTGAGGCCAGCAGGGAACCAGTGGAATGAGACTGCTTATTTAAAAAAAAAAAAAAAACAAAGCTTTTGTCTAAAATGTCTCCGGAATATTTTTTGACGCAGCAAAAAAAATGCTAAACAATCGAAAGCCCTTTTTTCCAGGGCTCCTCATTATCAGGAGCTTAACGTTCCAAATTGCGCAATAAAGATAATATACAGGCATGACAATTCCCCCCTCGCTGAAATACTATTTTTCATCAGCAAAGAATGAATCACGAGGAAAACTGACTCAGAAATTTTTTTAACGTGAAAACATTACTGTAATTCACACTTTAATTTTTCAAATTACGCTGGAGCTCGAAGTCCATCCCAGAGTACAAAGTTCTATTTCAGACCGACTCTTTCAAAGTATAGAAAGTTGACTTTTATAAATTACACGACTTTTGTTCATCGAGGAAATAAATAATCGCAAAACACGGTTCGTCTTTTTATTGCAAGTAAGAGATTGTTTGGCAATAAAAACAAAAATTCTGCTTCGTTTCATCTTTGGACTGAATAAATTTTCATGTTAACATTTTCAGATTTCAAAAAGATCGAACTTACCAACAAATAGTTAATTCAAACTTTTCCTACCTTCGAGTCCAGGAATCGAATTATTCTAGATACTGCATTAAAAATGATTTCCGCTTTTGCTGATAATATTATGGAACTGGCTAAAATTTCCCTTAGATTTGTGGCCCAGGCAATATACAATATACTGCATCAAGTTTTAGCAGCAATGATAACTCCGGATAAGTACATTTATTCCTAAAGAAAACAATTTTCAACATTTGAATTATGGTTGCAACAGAAATAGAAACCGAGCCATGAAAATATTATTGGCCTTATTCACAGCAGTCAGAGAAAAGGTTTTCCTCGCAATGTATGAAGGCTTCCGAATCGCCATAACTTTCCAGAAAGAAAAAAAAAATTTTGACGCAAAGAGAAAAAAATATATATTAAACATGACAACAATAACTGCGGCTTCTCCATAACTTGATTGTCGTCCGCAGCAGGTTACACACCCGAAGCGATGATTGAATAGCTTCCAAATTTTGAGAAGAACACAAAAAATCGCGTTGAAAGCATCTTCTCTCTCTCTCTCTCTCTCACACTAAAGACTGGCTTCCTCACACAACCTTCCCCCCCCTCTTCTCTGCAAAGATCAAAACCACTGAAAGAGGGTTTCCGGGGGGACGACACAACGCTCTTCGTCCTATAGCTAGGTAAAAAAAATAAAAATAAAAATTGGAAAGAAAGAAATCGTCTCCACGGGTGCACAACGCCCCAAAACGCAACCTTACAGCGAAAAACCCAGGGCCACAAAAGGAATCATTGCACTAGAATCCACACAGCGGGCTTCGGAATGAAAGGTAATTGTGGCGATGGCGAGAAATATGATCCCCCCCCCTACCAACATCATCCGTTGGATCTCCAGTCAGGTTAATTCATCGGGTGCACAATACCATCACACTGGGTTCTACCCCAAGTCCACTACTATATATACCAACACCCCCGAAAAAACCAAGAGACACTGAATCAGCAATTAATTTGAATAAATCCCGGGTCTTGGCGAAGTACTTCTTCGGATATTAACGCACGTAAAAGTCAGGGCTAGAACGAATGCTGAAGTAAGCTATTTGGGTTGAATGAAACCGTTCTGCGTTTTTGTGAATATCAATTCTCAAATAATTTTTAAAAGTGAAATGTAATCTATTGCATTACATCTAAAATGTTTCCTCGTCGTCAAGATTCCACTTTGGTTGAGTGCTGTTTTTTCGAGAGGAAATTACTGTACTTCTTTTTGTACAACATTATCGAGTCTTATTCTGCATTGAAATACCGAAAATTGTTTTTTGTCAATTGTCTGTCCAAGTATTTTTGGTCTCTCTATCTTGCTTCGGTCGCAATTTCTCTTCGTTCGAGGAAGTTCGATCCATCCCGAAAATTGATACATTCGATTTTAATATTGATACATCTTTCAAAAGCTTTTTTTTTTCAAGAATTGAGGGCAAATTCAAGACCTTAATTCGGATTTCAGTTTCCTTTCATGAAACGAGTTTCCCCTTCGGGTTGGATTGCATAATTCCTGCGATTCCGGTTCCTCCGAAAAAAAGTTTTTTTCATTGACATGAAAAACGAGGAAAATATTCATTAGCTTTAGCCATATCATCAGATTCGAAATTGCTGTTCCTTTCATATCTGGTATCTTCTGATTATAAATTCCAAGAGAATACAACAAAACGTTATAACGCACTGAAAATTTGCGTTGTATAAGCGTCAATAATTCACGAGGAAAAGAATGCAAGTT